>WBNM01043983.1:0-13486 GCA_013399055.1 Ramphastos sulfuratus | reverse complement strand
CGCTGAGCTTGGCTGAGATTCTTGTTATGGCTAAGTACTAGCATCAGGCCTTTGTCTCTCTGTTTTCTCTCTAGAGGGGAACCTATTCCCTTGTTCCATTGTCCAGAGGGGTGAGGGAGCAATTCACAGGGGTCTTTTTGTTATTTCTGAATTGCAAATAATTGTAAATATACATAAAAACATGTTTGACATATACATTGTATTTTATGCTTTTAGATTTTAGCTTGCTTGTCACCATAGCTTCGTTTTGTCTCCAAACCTGAGCCAGTCTGGTGATTTTATTTTGGGGATAATTTCAACCCAACACACAGTGTATCAAAACTCACATGGGATATACATTTATATATCTGCAGTAGCACAGGGAATCTCACCTCAGCTTAACAGTTCAGGTAGTTGTCCTGATTGCCTTAGAGGGTATTATTACTCTTTGCAGACATAGAGGTAGAAATGAAAATTTATCAGCAGAACAGCAAATGCATTGAACACTTAGAGCTCAACAGACATAAAGCTCAGTCTGTGCTTATGTACAATATAAACACATGCTCATGTGAGAGCCTGAACTTTATTGTAGAAACTCTTGCAATAAGATTAACTCAATTAACAGCTCTGCAGACTTTGCTACACTCTACACTGAGTAAAAACACATGTGTTTGGGTGACCTTGGGTCCAAACACCTGCAAACCTGCTTGCATTTTATTTAATGTATTTATTATGTTTTTATGCTATTTATTTTGATTGGGTGGCATTTGGGTTTTTTTTTTTCACAGAGCTCCAAGTATTTTAGGCACAGGAGTAATATACACAAATATCTCATTGCTATTACTATTGCTTTAGTATTACAAGTGTCTGTAGGTTCAGGAATTGGTCTGGAGAGCTTTCTCAGCTGGTAACCAGCGTTTTTATCAGTGAGCAATGAGTAGGAGAAATGGGATAGAACAAAAGCAACATGAAAGGAGCAGCTGCAGTATTGAAGTGAAAAACATCAGAGCTATCAGAGGAACAGATTTGCCTTCTGAGACTGCACGGACTTCTCTACCACAGGGGAGAGCAGCGTGATGGAGTCTATGGTTTAGCTTCTGATTGCTGTCCTAATTTTTTAATATCACAAGCCAATCTAAGTCTCATTAGCTTTATTAGGAAAAATAAGCAAATAAGTGGCACATGTCAGATGTAGAAGAAATTCCTAAAGCTTCCACACATGATTTCTGTTGTGCTGAAGTATCATTTTCTCTGAACACATAGAGCTAGCTGCTCTATGTGGACTTGGAGTCCACATCTAAGATAAGGTCTTTTTCTAACAGTGGACAGGGCAGAAAATGAGTTAACTCGAAAGGATGACTGTCTTAATAACACAGACAAAGTCTTCACATAAAATTCATGTTATGGGAATACAGAATGGTGAAATGAGGAAAGTGTGACTAGATATGTAGGAAAAGGAGAGGAATCTTTTACAACACAGCTACAAAGCTGAATCTTCTTAAAAACCTTTTGGAATCTTTGCTGTAGATGATTACACAGACAGCATCCACAATATGCTTCCGGGCTTACTGTCAATGCCCTTTGGAGACTAATACTGGAGATTCTGTTTTCACCATGACCAAATCACTAACTCAGGCACTTTGGTTGAACCTGAGTGGGTAATTCTTCAGTTTTCTTGAATTACTCTTTTTCTCTCTCTTTTTCTTTTTCTTTTTCTTTTTTTTCTTTTTCTTTTTCTTTTTCTTTTTCTTTTTCTTTTTCTTTTTCTTTTTCTTTTTCTTTTTCTTTTTTCTTTCTCTTCTCTTTTTCTTTTTCTTTTTCTCTTTTCTTTTTCTTTTTCTTTTTCTTTTTTAATTTTCTTTCTTTTTCTTTTTCTTTTTCTTTTTCTTTTTCTTTTTCTTTTTCCTTTTTCTTTTTCCTTTTTCTTTTTCTTTTTCTTTTTCTTTTTCTCTTTTTTTCTTTTTCTTTTTCTCTTTCTTTTCCTCTTTTTCTTTTTCTTTTTCTTTTTCTTTTTCTTTTTCTTTTTCTTTTTTCTTTTTCTTTTTCTTTTTCTTTTTCTCTTTTTTTCTTTTTCTTTTTCTCTTTCTTTTCCTCTTTTTCTTTTTCTTTTTCTTTTTCTTTTTCTTGTTCTTGTTCTTTTTCTTTTTCTTTCTCTTTTTCTTTCTCTTTTTCTTTTTCTTTTCCTCTTTTTCTTTTTCTTTTTCTTTTTCTTTTTCTTTTTCTTTTTCTTTTTCTTTTTCTCTCTCTCTGTTTTTGTTTTTTTTTTTTTATGAGTTGCCTACAATATCTTTTGCCTTCTGCTTTGGTTTGGTTTGGTTTGGTTTTTAATGACTATGCAAACAAATCAGAGGCATGGGCCAGGAAGGGATTTGCAAATGTGCTTAATTTTGCATATGCCATTAGTTTTAATGGGATCTATCACACTCATCTTCCTATTTAGGTCTGTTGCTGGGTGAGGACCAGCAATTGTTATGACACTTGACATTTTGAGCCTTTATCACTCAAGTGATATTTGCACCAGGTTGTTCTTTGACCTAATCACACAGTAATGTTTTTATTTTCTTCCTTCAAAACCTGCTTCTGCCTTTATGAAAGCTATTCACATTCTAAATTAATTTTCCTCTGAGATTAAACAAACCTCTGTAACATCCCTTGACTGTTTGCATGAAAATCCACTTCAAACCTCCCTAAAACACTGTAAAAAAAATTGGAGTTAAAAAAGTACAAGCAACTAATCCCTTCTTTCACCCTAGTTTCTACTTTTCATACCAGAAATTTTCTAAAAAATTAAATATACTCCTACAAAAAAATGAGATTTGAGTGCTCTGTTTAAATAATTCAAAGAATAATGTAAGAAACAGAAAAATAATCTGAATTTCTCCATATCTTTTTAATCAGCATTTATTCATACTCAGGAAACCACTTCCCTTTTAAATGCTTCCCTAACACTAAGGTCAGAAACTTTTCAACAACATTTTACAAGCATGACTGAAACTAACAGTATACTTTTACTGGATGGGATCAACCCACTTAAAACTTCAAGGAGATAGGTTTATTGCAGTTGAATGTGTTGATGCAGAATTGTGATGACAGGAGAAATAATTTGCATTTCCTGCTCAGAAATGCATCAGTGTGGTGAGTTGATTGACACTTGGATTCAGAACTCAGTGTTCCCAAAGAATTTGGGAGATTATTTGGTATTTTGAATGTCTGCCAGGGAAGTTTTACCATTGATTTTGTGATGAATATTTTGTACAAAGTTACTCCTCCGCAAACCTCGAGTCATTTGGGTTGTGATTTTTATATAAGTGCTTACATAAAGGGTCAGGCTAAACATTCATCTAGTCCAGTCTCCTGTCTTTAACATGTCAGACAGTGGACACTTTGGGGCAGGGAAGGACCCTATGAGCTGGGCAAGATACAGTGACACTTTGAAGTTAGAATCTTCCAGTTTCCAGGGTTATATCCTAGTTTCCAGAAATTGTAACCCTGTGGTTTGAGAAACATTGCAGTGAGAAGTCTCTGATTTTCATAATGATTGAATCCAGCTCTTTCTTCCTCTTTTTTTTTTTTTTTTTTAATACATTCATTTCATGGTCCCCCAAACTATTGGAAATATGTGCACAATTTTATATACTTGATCGTGGACAACAGACATTTCTCTCTTGTGACTTCTCATATGTCATAGGAATGCACTTCCTTGCAAGTCTCTCTATTTCAAAGTTTCTAGAAGAAGCTGAAGTACTTCAAATATATATGAAAAAAACAAATGTGTTCTTTGGAACACTGATTTCCCTCCTACAAGAAGGAATAATCAGAAATATAACCTGGAGGTGTTCAAGGCCAGGTTGGAGGAGGCCTTGAGTGAGCTGTACTAGTGGGAGGTGTCCCTGACTATGGCAGGGGGTTGGAACTAGATGATCCTTGAGGTCCCTTCCAACCTTACCATTCTATGATTCTATATGATTCTATGATTGTTTCCTCTGTTTCTAATAACACTCAGGTGCTTTTTACTTTTCCTATGTATTTCGTAAAGGATGACAATTACTCTTACTTCAGTGTGAATTTTGGATTAGATTCAATTAAGATTAAAAGAAAAAAATAAAGAGATAAAAGTTTATACCAAGATATTAGTGTACTGTTACTCAAGGAGGAGAATAAATTACATACATAAAATTTCTTATATATAAACAACTTGGACATGAGTCCACTGTGATTGAAAGTTGTCAGTAATGTAGATGCACATACAAAACATACTTTAGCTTTTGCCTCGTGATGTTGTGCAAATTGATCTAGGATCTGGCTTTCCAAGCAGATGGGAGTCAAAATTCCTACTACGTCCCTGACCTTGATCATCAGGAAGCCAAATCCAGAGTCCTCAGATTTCTCTTCAGATGCAGAGAGATAGCTGCCAGTCAATTAACCATGCATTGCTATAATCATAGAATCATACAATCGGGTTGCCCAGAGCCCCATAAAGCCTGGCCTTGAATGTCTCCAAGGATGGGCCCTCAACTACCTCCCTGGGCAACTCAATCCAGTGATCCACCACCCTCATGGTAAAGAACTTGTTCCTAACATTCTGCCTAAATCTACTCTTTACTTTAAAACCATCATCCCTCACCCTGTCACTTCAGACCTTTGTAAACAGTCCCTCTGCAGTCTTCTCATAGGCCCCCTTCAGATACTGCAAGGCTCCTATTACGTTTCCCTTGAGCCTTCTTTTCTCGAGGCTAACAATCCCAGCTTCCTCAGCCTGTCTTCATAGCAGAGCTGCTCCAACCCTCTGATCATATTCATGGCCCTCCTCTGGACCTGCTCCATCAGATCCATGTCCTTCCTGTGTTGATGGCAGCAGAACTGGATGCAGTACTCCAGGTGAGGTCTCATCAGAGCAAAGCGGCAGAGTCACCTCTCTTGGTCTGCTGGCCATGTATTGTGGTAGACCTGAATAGGCCAAAATAGGCTTATCCATGTCCTGGCTTCCCCAGACATGATTTTGTGCTCTCCCTCCTTCTGCTTTGGGGAGAAGCAACCACGGGAAAGAGGACAAAGAACCTGGAGCCACTGAGTCTAGGAACTCTGGTCTGTCCAGACTTGTTTTGCTCCTGTGGTAAACAAGATACACAGGGTTAGCTTGTGTATGCCTTGTACAAGGCTGTGTTCTGCCCAAATTTGGGTAAAGCAAGCCTATGGCTTCACCTAATATGGTCACTGGCTAACTGCCATTCTGATTGGCTATTCTGTGTCCCAATGCCCATTAGTCTTGGGCTGTATTGATAAAGAGAGATGAGCAGGTAACACAACGTGCTCTGCCTTTGTATTCATGCTTGCTTGCTGCTTGCTACTGTCTGCTGCCATTACTCACTGTCTTAGTGCATTCTTAACTGCCTGGAAACTCCACTGCCTCGAGTTTACCAGGAACAGGTTCCAAATGCCTCCACGCAATCAGCCTGCACAGCCAGTGTGACACTGTGCTGAGACTGCACATGGCATTGCAGCCTGCCCGCACCTGAAAGCCTCCTGCCAAGATGGGAAGACCTGGAGATACACAGATCATCCAGTGGAGATCAGGACCAGGTCAGAGACTGTCTGCCTCCTGTCCCCAGCAGCCTGTGAAACCTGGGAAGAATCAGAAGTCTCAGCAGCTGACAAGACAGCAACAGAATTCCCTGAAAGCATTTGGTACTGTCTGAAGCTGTAGTTAGTTCCAGGGAGTCGGAAGATAATTTTGTGGGTAAATACTTAAAGCCTCTTGTAATTCACCATTGCCTTCTGCCATAAACAGAAAGGAGCCTCCTGAGTCCATCTAGTGGGCAAGTGGTGCAATAAACTGCAAGTGGTGTATTGACTGCAGGAACCTTCTCTTCCAGTTCAATTAATGCTATATTACTGCTAGTTATTATCTGTGTCATGTTTCCATGGCCATGCAAAGAACTGATTATTATTAAAATTAGTGGTCGGGGGCAGGGCGAGACTTCTGGATATCAAAATTAATGAACAATATTAACTTTGGAAAAACATCATCTCACATCAATTAATTACCCTTCCATTACACCATGATTCTTTTGATGCAGTCTACAAGGTGGTTTGTTTTTTTCTGTCTAGTTATAATTTTACATTTTATGTATATTTAAGCTATACATGGCTCTAGGAGGAGGTAGCACAGTACAGCTCACATCCACATTCCACTGAGAATGCCCTGAACATTGTTTAATCATTGTCTAGCAGAGTTATGTGATACCTTGTCGTGGTAGGCCCAAGTAGGCTAAATTAGGCTTGTACATATCCTGGCTTGCCCAGGCATGTTTTTCTGCTCTCCCTCCTTCTGTTTTGGGGAGAGCAACCATGGGAAAAAGGACAAAGAACCTGGAGCCCCTAAGTCTGGGGTCTGTGGCCTGCCCAGCAACCATGGTAAGCAAGGTACACAGGGTTGCCTTGTGCAAGGCTGTGTTCTGCCCAAAAAAGGTTAAAGCAAGCCTATGGCTTCACCCAATATGGTCAGATCTTGGCTAACTGCCATTTGATTGGCTATCCTGTGTCCAAAGGCCCATTAGTCTGGGGCTGTATTGGATAAAAGGAGATGAGCAGGGAGCACAGGGTGTGCTTTGCCATTCCAAGGTGTGTCTGCTATTCCATCTGTGCCTGCTGCCTCACTGATCCTGAACCGAGGCTCTGATACTTCCACACTTTCGGCCTGCACAGCTGGCATGACACCGTGCCCAGACTGCACACCGCAGGACATCTGCCTGCACCTGAAAGCCTCTGCCCAGACAGAGGCCCTGGAGATAACACAGATCGTCCAGAAAGCCAGGAACAGGTCAGAGATCGTCTGTCTCCTTTCTCCAGTACCCAGAAGCCTGGGGAAACTCTAAAGCCTCTGATGGCTACTGACAGCAACCCTGCCACAAGCCTTGGGTACTGTCAGATAATATTTTTGTGAGTAAATACCAAAAGCTTCTTGTAATTATTAATTGCCTTCTGCCATAAGCAGAAAGTTGCTACTCGCATCCATCTAGTGAGCAAGTGGTGTATTGGCCGCAAGTGGCATACTGACCACAAAGCCTTCTCTGCCAGTTTAATCGAGTTCAATTAATGTGTATATTCACTAGTTACTTCTAGATCCTATTATAACCTGTATATAGTTTCCATAATGATGTAAAAACCTGTTGTTATTATTATTATTTTGGTGATTGGGGTGCCATGAGTTCTGAATATTTAATATTAATAAACTATTTTAATATTTTTAAAATATCATCTCACAGTAATTAATTACTCCCATCCACTACATACCTACCAAAACCAAGCCTGAGCCTGGGCTGACACACTGCAGAGATGATTGTGTAGAAGTCATTCGGCCTTGATCATCTACCATTTTTGGTACTTCTGGTTTTTTCCAACAGGCAGCAGTAGCAATTCATACTCATGTGGCTCTTGATGATGTTATTAAAAAGAGCTGTAGGCAAAGATCAGAAATATTTAAGTTGTTTATGTTATAACCAGTTCTGCTGGAAGGCTCAGACTTGCAAGGGTAGCAAAGCCATTATCTTAATCTATGCAGTTTAAGAAAGTCATTTCATAGTTAACCTTGGAAAACAGTGTAGACTTTGTTGTCACTTAGTTTTCTTTTAGTGTAGGAGTGGGTGGCTATGTTTGTTGTGGAAAGCTTGTAAAATTAAACAGTGCAATTATTTTAATCTCTTAATATGTTTGGAATTATGGCTCATGGTTGTTCAAAACACTCATCACTGGGGTTTGCATAACACTTATGCCACAGAGTCAGCAAATGTCTACCATATGAGCAACAAATGTAGAATGATAAAATAAATTTAAAAGAAGACCTTTCCAACCCTTGATACCCAGGAGATAAGGGAAACAAAAGTGACAGCTGTCTTCAGCAAGAGAAAATCTATTCAAATATTGTTTTTCAAAGGCTTCCTCTAAGTAAGGAAGATTTATTTTATTATGGGCATACCAGAAATGCCATGATGTCAGAAAAAATATTGAAAGGGTTATCTGAGACCCCAAACTCCACCACACCATAAGTCAATTATTATAAAAACTAATAAATAGACAGATCAATCCTCAGGCACACAGCATTTTCTCCTCTTTGTTTAAGATGCATTGATTTTCTATATTAATATAAAAAAAAACAGATTAGAGACAGATTATGACATCCATATTCACATTACATAATAATTTATTCCTTCCCATGAAATTTACTAGGAGTGCTTCTTGGTTACAAAAATCAATTCAGATGTAGTTGGGTATTGTAATTTTACTAGTTGTGATTTGAAAAGAACAATGCTGTTGGGAGAAGCACAAATGGTGCTTCTCATTAAAATGATGTCTTAAATCATAATATTCCATTTGTTTATTATGCAATATATGGCAAAGATGAGAGACTTTCTCCTCTGTGTCTTAACTCATAGCTAGGATTTCTGCTGAATTGTTCTGTTTACCAGGCAGGTTTCAGTCAAATATTATTTAGAAGAAAGGTGTATGTTAAGAGTAAAAGGATAAATAGGACATCTGCTTATTCACAGAGGTATTAATAAGATTAATTTTTTGTTGAAGGCAGTGGTTCTCCATGTGAGTAAATTCATATCCTTAAACACAGCTCACACACAGGAATATGCTATATATTCAGACCATAAATATGAGATCAGACCCTGTCAAATTCCCATTACTGCCCTCTGAGGATATTATGAAGAAGTTCCAGTATCACTTCCTAGTCTGCTCTTCACACCCTGGTTGTCCATCTTGCATGGATACAAGCTCTTCTGTGCTGTTTTTCAGCAAGAACCAACTTATAGAATCATAGAATGGTAAGGTTGGAAGGGACCTCAAGGATCATCTAGTTCCAACCCCCTGCCATAGGCAGGGACACCTCCCACTAGTACAGCTCACTCAAGGCCTCCTCCAACCTGGCCTTGAACACCTCTAGGGAGGGAGCAGCCACAACCTCCTTGGGCAACCTGTTCCAGTGCCTCACCACCCTCATATATTCATTCATTCACATTGAAACTTTGTTTTACTGTTTCTAGAAAGCAGCTTTGTGATTCAAGAGAACATCAGTTAGAACCTTATTTTTCTATGCTTCCCNCATCAAAAAAAACCAAACCCAAAAAAACCCCAACAAAAAATCCCAAACAAACAAAACAAAAAAAAAAACCAACCAAAAAAATCCCACAAAAAAACCCCCACCCCAGAACCAAAACAAAATTATAGAATCATAGAATCATACAATGGTAAGGTTGGAAGGGACCTCAAAGATCATCTAGTTCCAACCCCTTGCCATAGGCAGGGACACCTCCCACTCAAATACAGGTCACTCAAGGCCTCGTCCAACCAAATCAGACCAAAATAAAATAAAACATAACTACAAACAACAACAACAGCAAAACTAACATAAAAGAAAAGAGAGTAAACATTTTTATGAAAAATAACAATTTCCCATAAAGTTCAATAAGAACTTTCAAATCCTGGCAGGATATTTCTTCTGCCGATCATGGTTCTCATGTTCAGAAAACAAGAGAATACAAACTGAACATCACATTAAGCACTAAGCAAGCAGCTTCCAAGGGAGACTACAGATAGATCACCTTCTTCAAATTTATAACACAGCAAAAGAGTACAAATTCCAGAAACCAGTCATTGAAATATGGTGTTAAACTCCTTTGCAAATCATTTTTAGTAAGGCTTTTACAAGTAATTAAGCAGAGGAAAAAGCCATAACAATTTGAATAAGATTTGGGACTGTATGTTACAACCTATTGTGCAATTTCTTAGTCAACAACAAAACAATCTTCCCACAGTTTATATTCCTAGTGAAAATAACACAGTTTTTAAGTGAAAGAAAACAGAAATAATTAATGGAAGCAAAGGTTAAATTGTTCTCTCTGAAGTTTAGAATAAAATGTAGAAGAGTAAACATGAGGAAAAGTGTCTCTTTTAATCTAACACATCAAGAACTATAATTACTAGCTGAAAGAAGATTGTGTTGTAATTGTTACTTGTTTAAAATATCTCTTAACTTCAGCACATACATCCCCAGTTTCTTAAGTAGTATAAACTTAGTAAATGATTCCTGAGGAAAGAGAAGTTGAGACTCAAAGTAGGGACAAAACAAAGGAAAATAGATGACTGCAAGAAAATTTTCTCAAAATGTATTAATTGCATTAATTGAATTAATCCCACTAGTGGGAGGTGTCCCTGCCTATGGCAGGGAGTTGGTACTAGATGATCTTTGAGATCCCTTCCAACCTTACCATTCTATGATTCTATGATTTAAATTTGAGCAAACTATCAGATATTATCAGCTATCTGTGGTTGAATGGGTGTTGGAAAGTTGTTAGCTTTGTGGGGTCTTGTTTGGGAAGAGAAAAATTTGAATGCCANTCCCTTGCCCTGCTGGCCAAGGTCTCTGTAATGATCAGTTAGGACACTTCTGTGGTCTGTTCTGAAGGATTTATGTCTGTTGTCTATTCTGAAGGAGTTAAATTTAGTATGACAAGATGAAAGTATAGAGGAAGAATTTCTTACTATCAGACACTAGACAGTACAAACTTCTTTGTTTTATCAATTAATTAAAAGAGGGACGGGGAGAAGTGGGATTAGAAAGAAAGAAAAATTGATGGCTGTTCATGAAGATGTGTTATTTGTGTCTTGAGTTTCATCTAACAAGAGTATTCTAATTTTTATTCACTTCATCCTGCTGTTTTTAAGTTCATTTTAGAATAATGTTTCACATTAATGGCATTTATAGGGAACTGGGGGGGGGGAAAGCGGGATTAAAAAGAAAGAAATAATGATGGTTGTTCATGAAGATGTGTTACTTGTGTCTTGAGTTTCATCTAACAAGAGTATTCTAATTTTTATTCACTTCATCCTGCTGTTTTTAAGTTCATTTTAGAATAATGTTTCACATTAACAGCATTTATAGGGAACTGGAAAAAAACAATGACATTCCATTTGGAATGTCCTGTGTGAGCAAACCATGTGGTGCTGCTGATATGTTTGCATTCTCTTGGCTAAGATTTGTCAGTGCATGGAGCATCTAAATAAAGTCTTTTTCGTGTGGAGGACTTCAGGAAGTAAGAACAGAAATGCACTCAAAAATACATTTTCAGCTGAAGCAGCTGGAAATGCTATACAGAATATCATCCACTGAAAGAGGATGAAAAAAAAAAAAGTAAGAACAACTCAACAGTGAAATAAGGCTTGAGTTTGTGATGTCTTTCAAAAGAAGGGGGTCATGTCAACCCAAGAGAGACAAGGAGGAACCCAAACATAGGAGACTTCATTCGAATTCTGAGTCCAACTTACAAAGAGATGAAATCAACAGCAAACCTTGCTGTGATTACAGTGGCCCCCAGACGTATATTTGAACTCTTAGAGGCTAAACCAAAGCTCTTGAGATTCATCCATCAATCGTTTGGCAAAAGTGGATGTTAAATCCATTCAACAACTAAATTGAGACATAGCTAAGACTTCCTTGAAAAGTAGCTAGTACACTGGAGCTGCTATTTGAAACTACCCACAATTGTAGTCTATGAATAACACCTCTTAATGATCTTCACTGTGAGATAAGGAGAGGTGAAGTATGACTGGGATTGAGTATTTTAGAAGACAATTTTTGTCTTAAAAAGAGGAAGGAGATGATTTTAGAAGTGCAATAGCTTCTAAACTACACAAGCATATATGTGTATTTATATAGGCATAGATATAAATATTAATACATGTAGTGTGTGGATATTTGCACATTTATATCTACAACTACTTGTCAAAGATTATAAAAGCATTTTTCCAAATCATAATAGATTTCTTCTCTATGAAAAGAAACCATTAAACACTCAGCAAGCGAGCCAGTTGCTGCTTTGAATAAAAAGGAAACTCCTGTCATTGTTTCCAGCCCACCAAAATAAACCCACTCTGACTGCTGAGATGTAGACCAATGGCACATATGTGTGTGATAACCCCATTCCAGAGTAAATCCAGACACAATACTAAGGAGTAATTTTAACAATAAAAAAAGTTTCATTAACTGTAAGTCAAAACACATTTTATTCCCCGAAGGCAATTTTGCGTTTTGTTCTTTTTCCTACCACCCTCCTGTACCCTTCATTGCACTATAATCAATTAGAAATGATCTTGAACCAACATAAGGATGTCAAGAACCCCTGAAAACCAAATAAAATTTGAAATTGTGTATATCCAGAGTCTGTAGATGATGGCACATTTCCTGGTAGCATTTTAATAAATGCAGTTTAAATTTGTTTTCACCAAAGGGTAGGTTCCGTGTGAGTGTCGTGGTTGTTGTACTTGACTTGATTAGTAGTAGCTTTCTTTGTGACTCTCATGTCTTTTCCTACTTGCAAAGTAATGGTCTACATCTTTAATCTCTTGCATTGGGGTTTATGCTATAACATTTAATTCACATTTGCAGCTAGCCAGCATGCAACACTCGGCAATCACAATCGATTGGAAAGCAACAATGCATTAAGCTGTGATAGATTAATCACTTGGAAACTTGTGAACATGTCCTAGAGAACTTCTGATTGTCCCCTAGCATAAGATGTGTTTTTTTTTTCCACTCTATCATTTTAATGGTCTCAGCCTTTCAGCACTACCATGACAAAACCAAAATCTTTTTTTTTTTCAATAAGGAAAGTTGAAGCAAGGAAAGAAATGTTACAAATGTTGTGTACATTTGAAAAGGAAGTTAGAATAATAGAATCAGAATGGTTTGGATTGGAAGTGACCTACAAAGGTCATCTAGTCCAACTCCCCCAGCAGTAAGCAGAGACATCCTCACCAAGATTAGGTTGTTCAGAACCTTGTTGAGCCTGACCTTGAATATCTCCAGTGTAATGGTATGGGTGGGACCTATTCCAAAATTACTATTGTTCATTAATTTTTATATTCAAAAATCTTGCCACAGACCATAATTTTTAATAATAGGTTCTTTGCATGGTCATGAGAAGTATTACACAAAGGGAAAAGAGGGAATCTAGAACACTTAAGAAGCAACTAGCAATAATGCAACAAACATTAAATTGTTCAGGAAAGAGAATCTTGCAGCCAGTATTCTGCTCACCCTTGAGGGAGACCTGAGAGGCTCCTTTCTGCTAAGGCAGAAGGCACAATAGAATTCAGTTATAGAGAGGGTTATGAATATTTATTTACAAAATATTATCTCTGGATTCTTGGGACTAAGTACAGTTTCCAGACAGTACCCAAATACTTGAAGGGAGTTCTGTCAGTGTCTTAAGAGGTATTGAAGCTTCTAGATCTCCCCAGGCTATAAGAAGGTACTGGAAAAGAGACAGACATCTCCGAGCTGATCCTGGTTCCTCTTGGACTCCACACTTGGCACAGAGGTTTGCAGAGGTGCAGGCAGGATCTCTTGCAGATGTGCAGAGAGCACGATGTCAATGGCACTTCTTGCCACATTGTGAGGCACTTAATGCCTTTTCCTTGTGAACTTGAGACACAGCAAGTTTCC
>WBNM01043979.1:0-13429 GCA_013399055.1 Ramphastos sulfuratus | reverse complement strand
TCTTTGTCTCTATTTCATTGGATCGTTCTCACTTCGATCTCAGCTGAGTTAGTTTCTTTGCCACCCCATAGGTCTCTCTCCCTTCTCCCCTTTCTCTTTCCTTTGGGAAGAAGAGTGGCTCACAGAGAGCCTCTGGCACTTATCCAATGGCTAACTCAGTCCTGCCCCTTCTCACCCTGTATTCAGGGCTGAGAGTGGTGGAGACACAAGATCAGGATAGGAGGTACAGGGATATGAGCAGTAACCTGCTCTGCCTCAGTTTTCCTGCTGCCACAGGAGCCTAAAAACTGCTCAAGTGTCTTTCTGTCTTCATGGGAAAGGAGGAATGAGTACCTGCCAGTGGCCCCTTTCCTGGGAAATGCTGAGACACCAACGGGTAAGAGTAGTCCTCACAGTAACCACACAGCCCTGCCCTTGCTGTGGGTTAGTGTCTCAGGGGGAGCTCAAGTGTAGCTTGGCCACCAGAGATGCTGGGATGGAGGTGGCTGTCAGGAGAGTCCCCACTCTACAGGCATGAGATGTGCATTTCTCCAGCACCCTGCTGACTGTGCTGCTAGATGTGTTAATTATGGAGACAGGTCGTTAACAGCCGTCAGGGACACGGCAGGAGGACTGTGTAGGGGGTAGAGGGACTGTTGCAGCAGTGCTGACATGCCCCGAGCAGGAGGGACATAAAAAGAGCCTTCGAGTCTGTAATTTGCCTGCAATTTCTCCTCGGGAAGCAAAGTTTACAAGCAGCCATGCCAATGCCCCGTCATCTCTCCCAGAGCCTGCTGGATAAAAATAGCTTGGAATTGCGCTGGGCAAAAGAGAATTTGGACATTCCTTTGAAAATTCTTTGGGGCCAAATGCTCCCAGCCTGTTTTGGCTGAGCACTTAGTAAGAGGGATGCCAGCTGTGGCTGACAGTTGTTTGGTTGCCCTTGGTTTAGCACAAGCCAGGCCTGCTGGTGGGCAGGAGTAAGCACTGAGGGAAGGCAGCCGAGCAGGGCAATTAGACTAGTTTAATGTTTGGAAGTAAAAAGGAAGGAGATTGAGCCCATTTTGCAAAGCCCCAGCTCCCTTGGTGGTCATGACAGCCTTGGCACAAGAGGAGCCTCTCCATGTAGCTCTCTCAGTTGCCCACTTGGTACTTGGGGGCAGCTTTTAGCTTGCTGGAGCCTCAGGCAGTGCTGCTGAGCTTCCAGGGAGCTTGGTGCTCTGAGCGTAGGGTCAGGTGCTGTCAGCATGAGATTTGCTTTCTCCCCTGGCTGCTGCTTTGCGTCTAGCAGCCGGGAATAACTCGCTTACCAGGAGGGAGGAAAGCCTTGATCCAACTCTGTGTAGCTTAAGCTGTGGTCCTTGAACACCCTAAATTAAAACCACCCAGCACTTGTTTTGCGCAGCATCCCCCCTGGATAAAGCAAGCAATCCACGATGTGATTCATTCAGGCAGTGCCTTAGAAACCAAAACCTTATTGTCTGTTCTCCAGGGATGTGAAGCACTCAGTGATGTAATAGAGGCTCCACTTAATTTTAAGAATCTTTTTCCCCTCGGTGCCCTTGGCTGAGCTTTCCATCCCTGCAAGGTCCCACCCCTCTCCCCATGAACCACATTTCAACTCTGCTGTACCCCCTAAGTCTTTTAGGATCTTTCTGGCTGGGAAGTGCCATAGAAATGTAAAAGCTTATTAATTAAAGGCTGAAATAGATGCAGTGTGTGGAGGTCAGTGACTCATGCAGCTGGATTCTCAGGCTTCTGCTATGCATTGCCTCAGGGTGCTTTTTTGAATGTTCCCTTCTCTGGGGCTATGACAGCTTATTACACAAAGGCTGTGTGAACCGGAGGTGAATGTAAACTACTCCAGCAGAGCAGCAACCAGTGAACCCAGTTCAGGTTGAGCCTTTTGGGAGAGCATAATTTCTCCTTATTATGGTTCCTACCTGTTTTGTTCAGGATGCCTGTGTTGTGCAGCATGTGTGCGTGGGGGGATGCTGCTCCATACCGGCTCATGGTTATGGATTGCTTCTGGGTTTTACTTTCCAGAGGCCCCCACGATGAGCTCTTGGTGGTAGAGGAAGAGACAGCAGCTTTTGGTTAGCATCCAGTGGGTTCTTGAGTATGAACTGGAGTATGTTTCTAGTAGACAGTTTTACTTGGAGAGGGTGGGCAGTGATGGTGAACATAGCAGCCTCAGAGCATTGAGCACCCGTGGCTGCAGCTCTGGCTGTGCTGACCATGGCAGGCACTAAGGGCTGATCCTTGGCCAGTCAGTGGTGCCAGAAGGAGCCTCAGTATAGAGGCAGATGCACTGGTAAATGCATTCTCATCCTTGGTGAGGTTGGTTTCAGGGAGGTGGGTGTTTTAGATGTTCAGCTCAGGTGGCATAGCTGCAGGCCCACCAAAATCACCACCTATGTGATTTCCAACCTGCTAATGAAATCCTGAGGCATGTGTGGCCCTGGGACACTGTGACTTTCTTCCTGGCTGTGCAGATGTGGATTGCTAACTGGATCTTGGGAGATGCTTTTATATCTTACTTCTATCTTAATTCTCTATGTATCCATGCTCTGCGACCAATACTGAGGAGCCCCAGTACTTGATGCCGTAGCATCCATGAGATGGTGTTTGTGCCAGACCTTCAGTTTTGTCCCTTTGCTGTGTTGTGGGCTTCTTCAGAGCCACCAGTCCTCACGGGATGCTGTGTTTTGGGGTGACCTCTGTAGAGAAGCTCAGGCAGCTGTGAAGTCCCTTCCCCTGCTCTTGCCCCCCTCACTGACACCTCCACAGAGACAGCAGAGGTAACAGAGCTGCTCCTCTGCAGTCAGAGCAGCTGGTGGCACAGCATGGCTGCCCTGGGGCTGTCCTCACTGCACAGCATGACATCAGCTTGCAGATAGTCTCAGGGTCCAAATACCAGCAGGTTGAGGTTCTTTTATCTTATATTTATTTTTCCCTCTTTCTATGTCTGACTGCTGCCTGTTCACCCCTCCCGAAGCAACTTCTGCCCATCTTTACACCACTCTACATCTTTTCCACTTTGCCTGGTTCCTTTTATTCCCTTCCCTCTCTCATTCCCTCATTCCCATCTCCTGACTGAGCAGTTCTGTCTCTGCATCCCTCACTTCTGTTTCAAAGCTGACTGCTCACAAATAACAAAACTGAACTAACAAAAGCCCTGCAAAGATTAAACACATTCTGAAACAGACCTGAACGGATGCATGGAGCAATGACTTCATTTCTGCAATGTTGTGACAGAAATGGAAAACCCAGCTCCAGCTGAAGGATTTAATTTAGATCCTGCATATGCTGGGGCTAGCAGACAGCATAGCTACACCAGGCACTACATAAACAAGGTGCATCAAGAGTGTGGCCAGCTCTTGATGAGCTTCATGGAATCATAAAATGACTTAGGTTGAAGGGACACCAGAGATCCAACTCTCTGGTTGAATCACCTCTCTTACCAGAGAGGTGATTCTGCCCCTTGTGAGATCCCACCTTGAATATCGCATCCAGTTCTGGTGTCTCCATCATAAGAAGGGCACAGAGCTGTTGGAGTGAGCCCAGAGGAGGCCACAAAGAAGATCCAAGGGTTGGAGCACCTCTGCTGTGAGGATAGGCTGAGGGAGCTGGGCTCGTTCAGCCTGGAGAAGAGAAGACTGCAGGAGGACCTTAGAGCTGCCTTCCAGTACCTGAAGGGATCCTACAGGAGCCTGGATGTCTAGAGACAGGACAAGGGGGAATGGTCTTAAGCTGAAGGAGCTTAGGTTTAGACTGGATTTCAGAAAGTTGTTCTTCGGTACAGGGCTTGTAGTGATAGGATTGAGGGGCAATGGCTTTGAGCTGGGAGAGGGGAGATTGAGACTGGAAATGAGGAAGAAATTCTTTCCAGTGAGGCTGGTGAGACTCTGGAACAGCTTGCCCAGAGAGGTCATGATGCCCCCTACATGGGGGTGTTCAAGGCCTGGTTGGATGAGGCCTTGAACAACTAAGCGTAGTTGAGAGGTGTCCCTGCCCATGGCAGGAGGGTTGGAGTAGATGATCTCTAAAGACACTCCCAGCCCTAAGCTATTCTATGATGAAGCTCCCTTGCTTGGCACACCAACCTACCCAAGGATTAACAGTGAAAGGGCAGCTTTCCTACTGTGACTACGCCCACACAGGTGTCTTCAGGTGGCACTAGTCAGGGACTGACCCTGTGACACATCTGACTAATCTGGACACATTGCCAGGAGCAGACAATCACCAGCCACATTCTCTGACGTGCTGTTCCTCGAATCACCCTGACAGAGGCAAGACTGGAAGCCTTGGTTTATCTTATGCACTTAACAACCTACCTGTGGCCTGTCCTCTTCCTGGGCTTAATGTTTGTTTTTCACCAGCTGAAAAGGAACAAAAGAAATGTTTAAAAACAAAACAAAACAAAACACCAAAAAACCCCACAACATACAACAGGAAAATGAAATTGCTAAAACCACAAACACAGTGAGGAGGAAGATTTGGGGTCAAGCAGAAAACTTCTAAGTCATTGAAGAAAATGGATTAGCTTTCAGGCTGCCAGCACAGCCTGATGCTGTCTTAATGACATTTGCTGGATGGGAAATGTTAGCTATTGTTCCTGGGTGCCTGTCTAAACAGCACCCTGCATCTTAGTCTCCTTGACAGAGCCTGCCACCATGTTCCAGAGAGAGCTGTTAATTAAGAGACAAAGTCCAATCTCCACCTAGCTGGCTCCGTTTGTACATATAATCTTATTTTTTGTTTGCTGAGTCTTTTAGCTCTCTCCATGAGCCTCAGAGCTGCCAGCTGATTTACCTTTTTTTTTTGCTTTGCTTTTCAGCAGTGCAGTGCAGAACGTGTGATTCTCCACAACTCCAGGCCTTCTACCTTTGAGTTTGGAGTTTTAAAAGGGATTAAAAAAAAAATTTGCACACCCCCCCCCCCCAAAAAAAAAAATCTGACATTTTGTCCTGAAAGGATGTGAGACGTGCAGAACTGCTGAATGTGGAAGCCACCACGGGAGGCCAAGACACGATATTAAAAGGAGTAATGAAAGAAAGCAAGCTATTGAAGTGTAAACTCAATTTTACTGAGAGTATGCTGCAGATCAGAAATGAGTACTTTGAATCCCTGGTGCAACTGACACAAAAAAATATTAATGGCTTGGTAGCAGCAGAAAATAAAAAGAGCTTAAAAAATAAATCTGTTTTCTCTGTGTTTCCAGAGGAGAGCCTGTTTGTTAAGGCACAGGAGCCCCTATATTATTTCAATAACAGATATCTCAGTCAGTATCCTAATTACAGATTTCCCTTTCAATTAACTTCACTCACTGCCAAGCCTGGGCTCTCCATTCCTATTTTCTCACTGGATTATAAAACAACAGAGCTCCGTTTAGTTCCTCATCTGGGGTCCTTGTCTTGGATTAAACCTGCAGGAAGGAGAAATGCAATCTCAGTCGCTGTTGGACACTGTTGGTCTTCCTGCAGGAGAATGGCAAATATTGGAAACAGGGCCCTGCTAAAGCTGTTGATCCAGGACCAGGAGAAAAGTCATGGTCTGGTGGCCCCATCCTAAGAAGGACATGGAACTGTTGGAGCGAGTCCAGGGAAAAGCCACGAAGATGATCCAAGCGCTGGAGCACCTCTGCTATGAGGATAGGCTGAACAAGCTGGGGTTGTTCAGCCTGGAGAAGACTCCAGGGGCACCTCAGAGCTGCCTTCTAGTACCTGAAGGAACCTTCAGGAAGGCTGGAGAGTGACTTTTCATAAGGGTGTCTAGTGACAGGACAAGGGGGAATGGTTTGAAGCTGAAGAAGAGTAGAGTTAGACTGAATCCTAGGATGAAGGTAGTGAGACACTGGAACAGGTCGCCCAGAGAGGTCGTGGCTGCTCCCTCCCTGGAAGTGTTCAAGCCCAGGTTGGATGAAGCCTTGGGCAACCAAGTCTAGTTGAGAGGTGTCCCTGCCCATGCAGGGGGTTTGGAACTAGATGATCTCTGAGGCGCCTTCTGACCTAGGCCATTCTATGGCAAAACCACTACAGGCTTAACAGATTCTGAGGAGACCTTATCGTGGCCTTACAGTAGCTGAGTGAGCTACAAGAAAACTGGGGAGGGACCTTTTTAGGATGTCCCATGGCAGCAGAGTTGGATCTCTGATGTCCCTTCCAACCTAAGTCATTTTATGATTCCATGAACCTGCTGTGCTTTTGCTGTGACAGCAACACGGGGGACAGCCACCTGGGGAATCTGCATGGGCTGTCTGTCTGCCTTGGCTAACTCATCTACCTCGAGTGAACCTCCCTGGGAGGCTGTCCAAGCTCTCTCTATTTTGCTTAATATCAAAGGATGGAGCAATGTAGATTCAGATGTCTCAGAAGTGCTGGCAAATGATTCATAAAACGCATTAAATTTATTCAATTGTTCTTACAATCCAGTACAAATGTAAGTTCTGCAAGAGACATTCGTATTGAAAACCTTCTCAAAACACACCACGAAAAATCCCAGAGTAATTTGTTGCAGGATAAAAATGGTCACTCTCACATCAGAGGCTTGCTGAGGCTTTTCAAAGGAGCCTTTGAAACAAATCACCTCTTCGACACAACTCTTCCCCCTCTGCACACATACCTCTGGGGAGGTCCTCCAAACATCCCTCTTGTCTGAGAGAGGCTCTGGTGGCCCTGCTTGTACTTCTGGGATTTCTTCTTCCCTCTATTCCTGTTGTTGGAGGCATTGGCATGAAAATGAGACTTTGTCTAAAAGTCCTTAAGAAGGTTGATGTACTTTAGGTTTTCAAACTAAACCACCAATTTGCAAAGCCCAAGAGGTAACAAGCTATGATTCCATCTCCTTCAAACCCACAGAATGGTTTGGCTGGGAAAGGACCTTTCAAGGTCATCTAGTCCAGCCCCCCTGCAGTCAGCAGGGACAGCTGCAACTAGAGCAGGTTGCTCACAGCCCCAAAGAAGCTCACCTGGGATGGTTCCAGGGATGGGCATTTCCCACCTCTCAGGGCAACCTGGGGCAGGCTCGCCACCCTCAGTGTCAAACATTTCTCCTTTCTCTCTGATCTAAATCTTCCTCTTTCAGTCCAAACCATCACCCCTTGTCCTGGCACAACAGGCCCTGCTCAGAACTCTGTCCCCAGCTTTCTGATCAGGTCCTCTAAGCACTGCAAAGCAACCAGGTGGTCTCCCTGGAGCTTTTTCTTCTCCAGGCTGAACAAGCCCAGCTCTCTCAACCTGGCCTCACAGCAGAGCTCTTGCAGCCCTGCCAGCAGTGCTGTGCCCTTCTCTGGCCCTGCTCCAACAAGTCTGTGCTGTGCTGAGGACTCCAGGGCTGCCCCAGCACTGCAGTGGGGGGTCTGAGCAGAGCACAGCAGAGGGGCAGAATCCCTCCCTGCCCCTGCTGCTCACGCTGCTGGGGATCAGCCCAGGACAGACTGGCTCTGGGGAGCCTTCCCTTTCCCCTGCGGGGTCCCTGGCCGCTCGGTGGGCGACTTCTGGCCCTCACCTGCGGGCGGGCGGTGCCGGGAAGGGCGCGGGGGCGGCGCGGCGGGCGGTGCCGGGAAGAGCGGCCGGGCCGGGCCGGGGAAGGCAGGGCGGGGGAGGCGCCCGGAAGAGCCGATTTGCTCCGCGGGACGGGAGCGGTGTCGGGAGAACGAGACAAAGCGGCCGGGGCTAAGCGGGCGGCCGGCGGAGAGGCGATCCTGCAGCTTCCCGGTAAAGTTGTGAGGCAGTCTATTCGCGCTCTCGCACTTGGAAAGTTTGGCGCGGGGAGGCGGGCTGGGCCCTGCCGGCTCCGCCAAGGGAGGCGGCAGAGCGGAGCGGCGAGGAGCGGGCCGGGCCGCGCCGCTGCCGCCTCCGGGGCGTGGGCCTGGGCCGGCTGGGAGGCCGCGCTGGGCCAGGCCGGTGCGGAGTGCGGGGAGGCCGGCAGTGTTTTGCGTCGGGGCGCGGTGTTTTCTGGAGCGGCAGAAGTTTCGGTGGCAGCGGGGCTGTACGGGAGGCTCCTCCCCGCGCAGCCGGGCAGAGCCCGGCGGGGCTGCTCCGGCGCCGCTCTCCGGCCGAGGGCCCGGGCAGCACGGGGAGTTAGTGCCGGCCGCGGTGCGCTCCTCCTTCTCTCGTCCCCCGAGTTCCCGGGGGTGGTGCAGCCGAGGCGAGCACGCTTCCTGCCCCAGTTAGTGTTTCTGGCTGAAAACTCAGCTCCCAGCCCCTGCCGGCTGGGCGCTCCCCGCCGCCGCCTCAGTTTGGCTCTGGCACGTTTGCTGACACCCACCTCTACTCTGGTAGCGCAGCGAGGCGAGCGCTGCTCCTTCGCTGCAGGAAGCTTCCTGCTACTTTTTACAGCCAAAAAAAGTAGGGCAGGTATCAGCTCTCAGCCGCCTGTTTGGGCATGACCCTTGCCCCGCCGCCTGTGTGCGTGTGGGGGTGGGTCAGTGTGCAGTGGGTGTCGGCCGGTTTGATTCACCCATAGCTGCTTCGACACGTGGAATTCTCCGGGCTGGAAGTTGGCAGGAAAGTTCAGTGAGGAACTGGGTGTGATCAAGGCTCATTCTCTGTCTATCTGCCTTCGGCCTGGCCTGCCCTGCCCAGGAGGCGGCTGAGTGTTTTCTGGCCAGAGGAATCGATCGCTCGCACCCACCCAGTCTGGGGTCCCAGCCTGCTGTCCTCATTCCAGTATTCGGAGCTGTGACCTGAGGCACTGGCTGGGTTATCTGTATCGAACTAGTCTGGGAGCTCTTCCCCCCTCTTTTTTTTTTTTTTTTTTTTTTTTTTTTTTTTNTTTTTTTTTTTTCCTCTCCCCAGTGTTGTTGTTTTACTTTGTCTTTTGTTTTCTCGCTGGGGGTTGTGCCGAGGCGCTCCTGGTGCTGATTTCCTGCAGTCTTCCTGCGCTGCGAGTGGGGAAGGGGGGAGGTGGGAGAGCCTCTGGCAGTTGCACCCTTTTGCTAACTCACATCCTCAGGCCTGACTAACACCAGGCTTGCAGTGCTTTCAAGCCCATCTACAGGCTCTGGGATTGTGTGTTTGGGGTTTTTTTCCCCCTCAGGTTGGTTTGTAAGCAGGATCGTGTTTAAATGGAGGCGAAGCCCAGTTTGCTTTACAGCGAGTCTTTTAGGTACCCGTTGGGCTGTCTTGGGGTGTTAAGGCCAGGTGTAAGCGTTTCATAGGACCTGTTTCTCCCTGCTGAATCGAAACTTTGTTTAAAGAGGGCATAACTTTGTGTTGAGTCACTGTTTATTTACAGAGAAACCGTTTTTTGAAGCACAAAGAAAATGTGGGTTGGTGTTTCTTATTTTATGTTATTTTTATACTCAGGAGCAAAATGACAAAGGTTTGTTAGGGCAAAAGGTTTTGAGAACACCTAACCTTTTCTATACTAAACAACATGCCTGTAGCCTTTGGATTTTATCAGCCAGCTCTAATAATAGGCTCCTGCAGCAGAGATTAAAAGTTTACGCAAGGTGGCAGGGAGGGGGGAGCACAGCAGGCAGGGATTAAAATCCCCCTCCAACCCCATGATTTAAAATCCCAACGTAAATATTTACCCACAATAAATTCCCAGGCTTTGTAAAGCATCAGCGTTTCTGTGCTGACAAGGGGCAATGGCAGACATTAATGTGCAGCTTCTTTGTAGGGCCTCCATTGGTCTGATACAGTGAACTGAAAGATGTAATAGAAAAGTAATTTGTGGTGGTTTTCTTTTGCAGCAGTGTGAATATCTGCCTGCTGCAGCTGTAAGATGGAGAAAGTGATCTTAGAAAGGAGTTCACAGCAGTGGAAATACTCAAGCTGGAAATGTGCTTTCGTGGGGCTTAAGAGTTCCTTGAAATTGATATATCCACTATTTGAATTCTAAATTACTTTTCTTATGCAGAGAATTAGTGAAATGTTTAGCAGCAAAACAAGGCTGCTTGTAGGTGGCTAGGATGACAGGTGAACTGTATGTCTGTGAAAGGATTTGCTGTATCCAGGTTTACTGGTGTCCCTTGGCTCTGCTGGACGCTAAAGGAAACAGGATCAATAAGAGGGTAAGGATGATGTTGTTAGGCCACTGCCACGTTGAGAAAGTCATCCCATGATGTGATAAAGGCTTCTTGTTTTCTGCTATTCTGCCTTCCTTGGAAGCCACTCAAATAACCTGCAGTACTGCCTGCATTTCTGGGGCCCTCGGCAGAAGGAGGACGTTAGAGTCGGTCCAGAGGAGGCCACCAGGATGATCAGAAGGCTGGAGAGCCTCCCCTATAGGGACAGGCTGGGACAGCTGGGGCTGTTCAGCCTGGAGAAGAGAAGGTTCAGGGGAGACCTTAGAGCAGCCTTCCAGCACCTGGATGGGGCTACAGGAAAGCTGGATAGGGGCTTTTTACAATGGCTTGTAGTGATAGGATTGAGGAGTAGTGGCTTTGAGGTGGAAGAGGGGAGGGTGAGACTGGAGATGAGGAAGAAATTCTTTCCAGTGAGGGTGGTGAGACACTGGAACAGGTTGCCCAGAGAGGTTGTGGATTCCCACTCTGTAGTGGTGTTGAAGGCTGGATGAGGCCTTGAGCAACCCGATCTAGTGGGAGGTGTCCTTGCCCATGGCAGGGGAGTTGGAACTGGATAATCTTTAGTGTTCCTTCCAAGCCAAACCATTCTGTGAATCTGTGAAATTTCAGTGTATATAACCTTGAGGAGCTGGATCCCTCGCTGCTCCTGGAGTTCACCCTGATGCAGTGTTACAGCTAATCTGGAGTGAGTTTGCAGCCCATGTGCTGGTTAAACAGCAGAGTTGCAGCTGTAGAGAAAGTGCAGATGTTTGATAATTACTACTTTTAACTCTGTACTATTTTAAACCAGTGCATGAGGCTTAAAATAGAGCCTGCCACAAAATTGTACAGCATCAGGCTTGCTGGAGGAGCCACTCTGGGAAGAAGGCGAGGGTTGAGAGTGACCTGCTGGGCCACAAACAGAGGTGGGTGCAGATGGGTTTGTGGAGGTGAAGGAGTTGCAGAGGAATGCAGTCTGTGCAACTACCAGTGGGACCTTTTTCCTTGGATGACTGAGAGTGGTTATCTTCCAGTCAGGGTGAGAATGGGTGTGAACACCATGGGTTAGCATAGACTCTTCTGTTGGCAAAGCTGATACATAAATATGATTCATAATTCCTCCTTGGCTGTCATTTTTAAAGAGCCAGCTACCTTTTCTCTGAACCTGATTACATGTTTTTGTTGGTTAATTCCAGATGGGCTACTGAAAACATCTGCTAGTCTTTGACTTGACTTTATAAACAGCTCTGGTGGGATTGGAGAGCAGCAACCTTTTCCCTGTGCCTTATGAAGTGATGGAAGTGATTAAATGGGCAGATCTAACCCAGCACAGATTGCAAAGGGAAATTCTCCCCCAATTTCTTCTGTTAAACTTCTTCTAACTTACAAGACAACTGCTTGATTACTCATTGAGGTGCCTGAGAATCCCTTTTGAAAGGCTTTGGGTTCAGGCACCTATGGATGGAAAAGCAGATCATAGAATCATAGAATGGTAAGGTTGGAAGGGGCCTCAAAGATCATCTAGTTCTCCCACTAGTACAGGTCACTCAAGGCCTCATCCAGCCTGACCTTGAACACCTCCAGGGAGGGAGCAGCCACAACCTCCCTGGGCAACCTGTGCCAGTGCCTCACCCCCCTCACTGCAAACAACTTCCTCCTAACATCCACTTTCAATCTCCCCTCTGCCAGTTTAAACCCATTGCCCCTTGTCCTGTCATTGCATGACCTTGTCAATAATCCCTCCCCAGCCTTCCTGTAGGCCCCCTTCAGATACTGGAAGATCACAGAAAGTTAGGGGTTGGAAGGGACCTTGAAAGATCATCTAGTCCAAGCCCCCTGCCAAGAGAGGATCATCTAGAGTAGGTGACACAGGAATGTGTCCAGAGAAGAAAACTCCACAACCTCTCAGCCAGTCCATTCCAGATGTGAAGGATATTATAGCTGTGATTCTTTTCAATTAATGAGTTAGTAAGAATTAATGATGTCAGGAACTTGATGGCATATGGAGTTTTTTTTTTTCCCCCTTCTCCTGCTTTTCCCACTTCCCTAGGGTTCACAGAGCGCTTGTTCTCTCTTTTTATCCTGGTTACTTTTATTGGTAACATCTCTGCAGACCTAGGGCTTCCCATGTCTCTTTCAGGGCGGTACAAACTGAGCACAGAAGATCCACTTTAATAAATGGTCTGTGCAGGGGTTGCAGCAGCAATATAGCTTTATGTAGCCAAAAGGGTCAGTTTAATTTTTCATGTAAACAAGGCTGAGCTGTGTGCCTATAAAACGGTGTTTAACCTACGTAACACCGAGCAGGTCGGTATTCATCTTTGTAAAGTGCTCTTGACATCTTCAGCTGGAGCCCCAGATGGGTAAATGGTTTTCTTAATTGACCAGAGGAACAAATTTGGAAGCACTGTAGCTGAATAGCAGAGGACAGAGCTGGTGGTAGGCTGAGAAGCAAGAAGGTGCAAGCAGCCGATGCCATGTGTGAACACAGCTAATCAAGATGTATAAGCTGCCTGGGCTTCACTTGCTTGCTTTCTGAGTGTGTACTTCTAGGATATCCTTGCAAACCTAATTTCCTTCAGCATGACTTAAAGAGCTACTGAGTCTTGTTGAAGAGTTGTTCATGATCTTGAATAATTCATGATGGACTTTGGACATGTATTCAGGTGACAAGTCTCATATAAAACTCATGTACAATTTACTATCAAGTTAGTCTCAACCCATGCCTGATGTCCAGGTGTTTCACAGCCTGAGCATCTTAAAAATGAAATTATTTATTCATTTAGAGGATGAAAAGTTGAACAGTGACCTGAAGTCATGCACAGGGGACTTGATGTGATCTGATTAATGAAACTGAGAGGTCCATCTGGCCTAGCATCCTGGCTCATGGAATCACAGGATACTAGGGATTGGAAGGGACCTCTGGAGATCATTCAGTCTAACCCCTCTGCTAAAACAGGGCACTCACAGCAGCTTGCCCAGGATCACAGTGGCTAGGGGGGGGTTTGGAATCTCTCCACAGAAAGAAACTCCACAACCTCTCTGGGGAGCTTGCTCCAGGGCTCACACCAAGGTTTTCCTTCGTGTGTCAGGCTCAGTCAAATCACTCAAGTCCAACCATTATCTACCCAACCTCAGGAAGCAAACACAGCTCTCCTCTCTATGCACAAACAGCAAAAAGGGAGGAAGAAGTGAAGCAATGTTAAGATGGGAAGTTATTTCACTCCAGCACCTCTCAACTATGAGTTCCACCTCCTCTCTCAGATCAAGAGAGCAAGGAAGTTTTGGCATCAAGTCTGAGGAGTTTATTCCCCTAATTTCCAATGAGCTTTTTCCCCAGGGGAACCAGTTGGGTGCATGGAGTGAAACTCATCACTGCAGGGATTTGCAGTGCTGCCAAAGCCAATTTCAGGAGGAAATAGGGATTTTGGG
>WBNM01043978.1:28797-54561 GCA_013399055.1 Ramphastos sulfuratus | reverse complement strand
GGGCCTACAGGAAGGCTGGGGAGGGACTATTAACAAGATCTTGCAATGACAGGACAAGGGGCAATGGGTTTAAACTGGTAGAGGGGAGATTTAGACTGGATGTTAGGAGGAAGTTCTTTACAGAGAGGGTGCTGAGGCACTGGCACAGGTTGCCCAGGGAGGTTGTGGTTGCTCCCTCTCTGGAGGTGTTCAAGGCCAGGTTGGAGGAGGCCTTGAGTGAGCTGTACTAGTGGGAGGTGTCCCTGCCTATGGCAGGGGGTCGAAACTGGATGATCTTTGATGTCCCTTCCAACCTAAATCATTCTATGATTCTATGAAATTATATACTTTCATTCACCTGTAAAGTATCAGGAAGAAAAAATACTTTCTTCATTATAACTTATTAGATAGCATGGTCTCTAATTAATAGCAGTTTTATATTGAAAAATAGACCACTTCTGACTTCGTGATACAGACAAAGTTTGTAGGGGTGATACAATAAAAAACTGTTTATAAAATGTGCATACAATTTGTGTTACAGATGGAAAGCTTTATAATTATCAAACTGTCACAGCAAGATGTGGTATGCAGTAAAGAGCTGATATTCTATTAATGTGAGAAGATACTTGGAAAAGCACAGTCACATCTTCTAATAATGATCAGAAACATAGTAACATTTTTTTTCCAAGTGTACTGAACTTTTCCTGTTGGTTTGGTAAATTTCCCTACATAACCTGCGGTATGTGAGATACTAGGTACAAAAATAAGGGTGTAAGTTTACCTACATAAGTTTTGTTTGTTGATGTAAGCTTTGACATTTGCATTTATGTTCAACTGGTTCATGCAAAAACTGGCACATAGTTTGTACAAACAAAAATGGGAGTGTAAAAGTTTCAGCATTTTTTTTACCTCCAAATTATCATCCATATATGATATCCATATATATAGAATCATAGAAACATAGAATGGTAAGGTTGGAAGGGACCTCAAGGATCATCTAGTTCCAACCCCCTGCCATAAGCAGGGACACCTCCCACTAGTACAGGTTACTCAAGGCCTCCTCCAGCCTGGCCTTGAACACCTCCAGGGAGGGAGCAGCCACAACCTCCCTGGGCAATCTGTGCCAGTGTCTCATCATCCTCACTGGAAAGAACTTCCTACTAACATCCAGTCTAAATCTCCCCTTGCCAGTTCAAACCCATTGCCCCTTGTCCTGTCATTGCAAGACCTTGTAAAATAATCCCTTCTCAGCCTTCCTGTAGGCCCCCTTCAGATACTGGAAGGCTACTCTAAGGGCTTCTGGAAGCCTTCTCTTCTCCAGGCTGAAGAGCCCCAAGTCTTATAGCCTGTCCTCGTAGCAGAGGTGCTCCAGGCAGCCTTCCTTCAGGCTTTAGGCTAAATTTGGTTCTCTCTGGAAGACATCAACAGATGTGTGAAAGTGGTAGGAACTCTGTGTAATAATGACAAAAGAACAAAGCTATCAAAACACTTATCCAGAACACTTTTCTATAGAATAAAAGATCCTTAATTACCAACTACCAGAATATTGTTTTGCTGGTGATCATATATTGGGTCTTTAATGCAGGTAACCATTGAATTATTTTTGGCATTCAGTATTACAAAATCTTAATAGAATGCCATTAAAATAATAATAAGGGGGAAAAAATGCTGTTCATAAAGGGCAGGCCTGTCCCTCATATAACGAAAAGCTCAAAGAATTTAACATTTATTTTTCAGTATGATATAGCTCTGCATTTTCAAATTTAGGACAGAACTAAAAATACAACTAAAAATACTTGTATTCTCTCTACATGATGTCTAGGATATTTTTTTTTCTAAAGAATTTGAAGAAGTGAAGACATGAGGATGAATACTTATCTCTAATTTACTAAGAAAATATTAGTCCCAATGACATTATTGTTATATGGTTGTTATTTTTGGGGGGTGTGTGGCTTTGTTTGTCATATTCAGTTTTACATAGCTGTGCTGGATGAGAATCCATAAGAATCTGAACTCCATTATGCAAGGAATTTTTGTTTGCCACACACGACCTTTGTGTCAGTTGCTTTTGTACCATGCTGTATGCTAAATACAGGACAAAAGCCCAAATTAGGTTTGCCAGACCTAGAATATAAATCTAATCTAAAGGTATTCTTCATTATTCTGAAGTGCTTCACCTCAAGAAGTAGACTAATGTACTCTGGACTCATCCTTTTCCTACAGTTTCACTTAAGTCTGATTTAAACCAGGAGTACCTGCCAGACTGTCAGCAGAGTTCATCAGTACAAGACATGGAGAACTCAAGGCCACAATTTGTATAGTAATCTTCACAGGAAATCATTATACAAATCATATGTAGATTATACAACCTGGACATTACAGTTATCAGGCTTTTTTTTTTTTAAGTATTAAAACTTTAGCTCACTCTTTTTTTCTTTTTTCTTCTTTTTTCTTTTTCTTTCTTTTTTTTTTTTTTAATAATCCTGTAAAAAAAGAGAGTGTGGAAATCAAAGCATGTGTTTTCAGTACACACATATACAGAGAAACTAAAGCATACCCCCAGCTAATCATACATACATTCTAATTTAAGAAAACAAAGCCCCCTAAAGTGCAGGGAGTCACATGTATGCAACTAAGGCCTAACAAGTGTTCTAATAATCAACATACTCCTACCTCAACTTTCCTCTTTGTCATCATCCTCTGCTGTATCCTTGAAAATCAGAGGCCACTGTGTCTAAACTTAACAAGCATACCATTTATAATTGTACTAAGTTGAGGATATTTCTAAATGTTACTTGTACAGACATAGGCATACAATGATAAATGCATTTCCTTCCAAACAGTATCCATTTTCAGCCATTACAATGGGTTTTCAGCCTGTCATTTCTCTTAAGTCTTACCCACGGTGTTCTTTCAAGCACATGACATTTTCTTTGGTGATCTGATGCCTTGTCTTGGAAAATCTTTAACTACAGGGCAAAAGAGAGGGCAATGAAAAGCAGAACCCTTGTGATCCAGTGCATGCCACTATGAAAGCTACTCGACATAGCAGACTTCCTTTGAGAGGACAGATAGCAGAGGAAGACAGGAGGAAATGCCATTTCAAGCTTCCAAAACCTTGAAACAAAAGGACACCCTGCTGCTGGTTTTAATAGTTCATAACAACAGCTGTCTTCCCCTAGTGAGTGTTTCCTGCAATGCAGCATTTCCTCATATGACATTCTTGAGTTCCATTTACCTCTGGTATCGCTTCATGTCTCATGGCACCACAGGAGTTATCATACTGTAAAAAACTCTTCTCTTGTCAAGTGCCTAAGCACCACAGGAATAGCACATCTCTGTCAGAATTAATACAATCTTCATTACATATTCCAGATTTTTTTTCCCCCCTTCCAGAAGACATGTACCAGTAACAATGAAAAGTATCTGACATCATTTAATAAACTAACATTGTAACAGAAGCCAGTTAAATTGGCAGAGACATTGCAGTGCCACTTTGCTGCATAATATAGGTCAAATGTGCTTTAAAAGTACATGAGACTTTTACATACATAGATACCATGTACACCTATGATGCTGTATAAACCAAAATTAAAAGGATACATACATATGTTTATTAAGTTGTGTATATGTGGTGTTCTCTAATGTTTGCAGTTCTTAATGTTTAATACCACAAATGGAAATGTTTTCAATCTAAAAACAGTCTTTGGATTGTTCTGTTATGCATCTCATTGCATTTCTGAGGCATTAATACTATTTAATATTTGCTTTCTTAACTGGTCATTGAAGTTAGTGTACAAAATGTCAGCTAAAAACACATGAAAATAATTTATGAAGTCAAAAGCTCCATGGAGCACCTCAATATTTTTTTTTTGTTTGTTTTCAAATTGACCAAACTATCAAAATTGAAGGCTCAGTCCTGCAAATGCTTAGACAAAGGAATAATTTTACTCCAATAACCAGATCCTGGTGATATACAGATAATATGCATGATAAAAATACATGAAAAAAAATGATATGAAGTCAAAAGCTCCAGAGAACACTTCAATTCTTTTGTTTTTTTCCAAATTGACCAAACTATCAAAATTGAAGGCTCAGTCCTGCAAATGCTTAGACAAATGAATAATTTTACTCCAGTAAGTAGATCCTGGTGATATACAGATAAAATACATGATAAAAATACATTAAAAAAAATTATGAAGACAAAAGCTCCACAGAACACCTCAATATTTTTTATTTTTTACATTGACCAAACTATCAAAACTGAAGGCTCAGTCCTGCAAATGCTTAGACAAATAATTTTACTCCAATAAGTAGATCCTGGTGATATTATTAAACTTCTGAAAGTAAAATTACTCATGTTGTTCAGAGCATGCAAATCTAAGTATCAGAAACAGATTAGAAGTGTTGATTTTGGCACAGAACTGCACTTCGAGCACACATTCTATTCAATAAGAAGACATTTAAAAATATGCTGTGAAATAACATTATTTGATGTAACTTTTTTCCTTCCAGTATGGCTTCTTAAAGATCTATTAAATCTTAAATGAATATTCATTAATTAATTACACTGTGTAGAAATTTAACATAAAACATTGGTAAAAATCTATTGTAACAGTTTGCAGCTATGAGATGATTACCTATGAAAATATGTATTTTGTACTCTTAATTATCACTAATTAAAGGATAAAGTGATACATTCTGCAAGGCAGCTGAATGCTGTTTCTAGCAGTTTAGATATATTTGTTTAGTGACAGACTTCATTGGGGGATGTTTTGTGTAATATTGGTAAAAAACATCCAAACACTGAAGAGTATTAATTTTGGACAAAGGCTTTAGGTTATTTATATATATTTATATATTTAGGCAATATAAAACTTAGCTAACTTGAATGCTTGGTTTGGTTTTATTTTAGGCAAAGTCTTGGTTTTGTTTGTCAAGAAGATTTTTACTTCAGAAATACTGAAATATATCTGAAAAAGAGCACTTTCTCACGAAGAAGGTACAGGTTTTGGTTTTGGTTGTGGTTTGTTTTTTGATTTCTTTTTGAGAGGGGGTTTACCTGGAGTACTGTGTGCAGTTCTGGAGCCCCCAGCACAGGAAGGACATGGAACTGTTGGAGTGGGTCCAGAGGAGGCCACGAAGGTGATCAGAGGGCTGGAGCAGCTCTGCTATAAGGACAGGCTACAAGAGTTGGGGCTCTTCAGCCTGGAGAAGAGAAGGCTTCCAGAAGACCTTAGAGTAGCCTGAAGGGGGCTACAGGAAGGCTGGGGAGGGACTACTGACAAGGTCTTGCAATGACAGGACAAGGGGCAATGGGTTTAAACTGGCAGAGGGGAGATTTAGACTGGATGTTAGGAGGAAGTTCTTTACAGTGAGGGTGGTGAAACACTGGCACAGGTTGCCCAGGGAGGTTGTGGCTGCTCCCTCCCTGGAGGTGTTCAAGGCCAGGTTGGACGAGGCCTTGATTGACCTGTACTAGTGGGAGGTGTCCCTGCCTATGGCAGGGGGTTGGAACTAGATGATCCTTGAGGTCCCTTCCAACCTTACCATTCTATGATTCTATGATTCTATGATTTGTTTTTTTAAGATTGAGCATGTCCCAAAAAAATTTCAAAAGTGCTATTCTCACCTCACTTTCTAATAGAATGTTTATGTTTTATTATAAAAAACATTTAGTGGACATTAACTTCTTTTAAAGTATTGTAGTACTCAGTAAAGTCTTATAAAATATTTGTTAGTGAAGAAAAACAATCCAAAATATTTAAATATTGGATCCTACAATGCTTTGCTGAGTAAGTTGAAAATTAGCAAAGAATTCAGACTCTGACAACAGCTAACTTATTTCTAGTGCAAGATAGATACAAGATCTTAGCATTGCATGAGTCATTCAGGCCCAGATCCTTAAAGGAGTAAGACTTAATGTTATTTTTTTTAGTAACTGTCATTTAGCCCTTTATTTATTACATAATTGTATATGAATTAAGCAATTTGAAGTCTAAAGAAGAGATTGAAAACTTCTTTCCTAAGCAACAGTGTACTGATTTCTTCGGATGTTTTGCCTGATTAAGGTCTCTAAAAACAGTCTTAAGGAAAGATCTAACAGGAAACTTATTAAGTGACCATGAGATCACACACTAATCCTATCCTAAGGATAAAATCTAATCCTATTTTTGACTGAAGTGCTAAATTCCTCCTGGCTTGTCATCAGCAGATATATAGTTACTTCCTTTTTTTTTTAGTGTGTGTGTAAAAGTGCAATTTTAGCATTAATATATAGATTAATGTAACCTATAAAATATTACACAAAGTATTAAAAATATAGCACTTTTACTGAAAACACACGAAAGAAAATGAAAAGAGCTGGCAGTGGCTGTTTTCCATAGCTGTCTGTAGCTTTTTAGAATAGTTATGACAAAGTATTTTTACTTAGGTAGAATACTTATGAGGAAAGATGTTTTCTAGCCAAAAATGCAGATAAGAAAACATTGTATTTGTTCATCCAGAATAAATTTAGCAATTTGCATATTTCCTGGTTCTTACTGTTGAAAAAGACTGTAAAATACTGCATTTCTAGTTGGAGGGATACATTTAGATCTACTAATGGATGAAGCTCTAACACAGTGCCTTCCTTTAACACACAGAACGAGGGGCTGGGTTTAAACTGGCAGAGGGGAGATTTAGACTGGATGTTTAGGAGGAAGTTCTTTCCAGTGAGGGTGGTGAGGCACTGGAACAGGTTGCCCAGGGAGGTTGTGGATGCTCCCTCTCTGGAGGTGTTCAAAGCCAGGTTGGATGAGGCCTTGATTGACCTGTACTAGTGGGAGGTGTCCCTGCCTATGGCAGGGGGTAGGAACTAGATGATCCTTGAGGTCCCTTCCAACCTAACCATTCTATGATTCTATGATTTAAAACTACTTGAAAGCCACACCTGTATAACAGATTCAGACAATATGTTGTATTTTCTGTGAAAATCTCTTTTATGAACTACCTTCTTGACCTTTTGTTCTGGGGTAGGCAAGGGAATTCAAATGAATTGTAAATATTTTATCCAGGTACAATACAAAAAAGTAAAAGGTCTTTAAAGAGTGGGATTCCATTTGGTTTTCTTTGGGTTTGTTTTTTTTAATAAGGGAATTTCCACTAATTGAAGTAAGCATTTTCATCTTGGACATGTCAAAAATGCAAAGCTGCATTTTCTGTGACTTTGCCAGAGGATTTAATACATTTTTGTTCAATTGAGACTAGAAGGATTCAGTAAGGCTAATGCTTAATTTATCTAACCTTGTAATCACAAACATGTGAATATATATAAAGACTAAATGTTAGGAGGAAGTTCTTTACAGTGAGGGTGCTGAGGCACTGGCACAGGTTGCCCAGGGAGGTTGTGGCTGCTCCCTCCCTGGAGGTGTTCAAGGCCAGGTTGGATGAGGCCTTGAGTGAGCTGTACTAGTGGGAGGTGTCCCTGCCTATGGCAGGGGGTTGGAACTAGATGATCCTTGAGGGCTCCTTCCAACCTTACCATTCTATGATTCTATGATTCTAAATATATATCATGTATATATGAATATATAACATGTATAAACCACCTGATTCAAAGAGTTCAGTTGTACATGTTCTACTAGGTAAGTTCTTATGATGCTTAGTTACTCTTGGAGATGTTTATTTTTTCAGTCCCATCTTAAAGCATCTACTCAGATTAAAAGAAAACAGTGTAAGAGCTAACAAAGCCTTTACGGTGTCTTCAATTTGTTTTCCCCTTCAATTTGTTAGATTGTAGTAATTTTTAAAAGGTTAAGTAATTTAATTATTTCCTCATTCATCCATATGAATGGCTGAGAAAAAAATGCTGAGTGAAAAACAACCCAGGCCTTTTCACAGCACTACAAATAACCTGCATTAGTTCCCACATTTGGGTTGGGGGTTTTTTGTGCATCAATGTATGCCACAGTGTTTTTATAGCTGACACATTTTATATGAAAAGCTCTATAATAAAACTAAATCAAAACATTCAAAATACATGATATAAGGCATGCTTTTAAAGGGCATTTCAGGTATGCAAACATCAAATCCTATCCTTGACATATCAGTTTAACATGCAAAATGAAAGAGTATGGAAAGATATGCCAAATACTTATTGCTTTCCTCAGGTAACAATTAAAAGGTAATCAGGAAAAAAGGGTACAATGAATAGAGACAATTACTTGCATTTCCACATTGTATCTTTCCAAAATTAGTTTTATATTATTGCCAGAAGAATGCAAATCTGAGTTCTAAAATAAATGTACACATCATACGAATAATGAAAGTGGTATCAGTCATTAGAACTACTGGGAAGTAAAATTTGATTGCTCTGATGAAAAAAAAAACAACAGAAAACCCACAAAAATATGCCTGGATGAAGTCTCAAACAGAAATCCCAACCAAAAGCTGGGCAACTAATATTTGGATCGTGTATCCCTTTAAATTTATAATTCATTTTTAAAATTTGCCATTTGTGTATGATAATATTCACTTCCTGCCTTAAAACACCGGGGAGTACTGCCGTGTAAATTGAACAGTTACACATTTCAGCGGCAGAAGTGATGTTTGAATGCAGCTTTTATTAGCTTCTTTAAGTGGCCAGTGCTGTTCCCATTGGCAGTGCTCCCATTGACTTCAATCAGGGCAGGAACAGGCCCTAATTTTGTAAGGCACTTTAGGATCCTTTGGGAAGAAGGGTGTTAGAAGAATACAAGCCATCATTATCAATTAGTTGTCAACAAAGCACTCTCACAAACATCTCCCACGGTCACAGAACATCATATCTTAATTTCAAGTTTCAGTTTGCTGTAGCAATTTTAATGCTGCTGCTGCTGCTGCATGATTATTTGTCCAGGCACTGAGACACTTTGTGACACCAAAATTTCCAACTTTGACATGCAGAATTTTGATTCCTGTCCAATGGAAGGAAAAAAAAAAATAAATCAGCCAGACAAAAAGAATTTTCTAGGACTATATAAAGTAAGACAGACCTCTATTCTGACTGTGCTGCCTTGACTGTATCTAAAAACTCCTTTACAGGTAAGAATCTCTTATCAATGGTTAAAAGGTTGTAACTATCTAAAAAGGATGCTTACAAGTTCAAGATTCTATAATATTCTAAGTATCCAATACTCTACATTGTGTATGTTTTTATTTTTGCATCTCTACATTTGAACAATGAAAATAAAATAATTTTCACTTCTGGTAACAATAAGCTTTGCTTCCAGAGTCTATGTCCTAAAAATAATTTCTTCCTTCTCAGTATAAGGAAATGGTTTTGACAACATTTATCTTTTAGATATTTAAATACCTTTTTAGATATTTAAAATGGATAAATAAAAGAAATTGACCATTATTTCCAAAACATGGCATCACTAATGGGATTCATTAATTTCAACACTGTAGTAATTTAGCTAATAATAATATGGAGAGGTGCAAGACCTCTTAACCATTTTTCACTGCTAAAAATCCAGTGAGACACAAAAATAAATACGACCTGGATTTTCAGAGTTCAATTACAACAATTAATTGTAACAACAATTCTTACTGAAGAATTTCTGCCATTTTCTGCCATTAGGTTTAAACATTACTATGAGCAATGTTTTCAAGTCAGTAACATTCAATTAAAAACAAAACACAGAAAAAATCAGCAAAAATTTCAGCTATATAGAACCAGTATTACATTTCAAGGTCCTCAGGCCTTTCTGAGCATATTAAAATGCTCTCAGGTACACACACCAAATGACTTATTGTCCACATAAGCAAAACCAGAAATGTTCATTTTTAGAGGAAAAAAAGACTTTGGCAATAGCAATCATTATTCTAGTATGTTCAGAAGCACTTCACCATCAGCTAAACCTGAACTCAGACTAAAGACTAACTTAAACTTCTATGCACCAGCAATATATTTGAATTCCTCTTCTCCAAGAATAGAAGTGTGTTACACAAAAAATTATGACTGACCCTGACGAGACTACTCACATCAATCAAATTATTCACACGTTGAAGTAGCCAGAGCAAAAAAAAAATAATCTACCTTTGAACTTCTGTCTTCACTGCTGTGTTAAATTATCTTTCCATTAAAGTTGTGAAGTAACATCGAGCTTTAATGATTAAATGAACATTTGTGAGGCCTTACATCAACACTCAGAGCAGGAGACAAGGGTCACTGAATGTAAGACAAACATAAAAGAAAAATAGTTTAACTATGCAACAGTAGATGTGAATTACATAGTATTGATCAGGCCAACAATGGGCATTTTGGTTTTTTATGTTTTACCACAGATGATTCAAATAGCAAGCTAGGCAAAATGAATACAAATTTTAACATTTAAAATATAAATCTGATTTGGACAATTGTTCCTAAGATAAATATAAATATTGATGAGAGGATGCTTTTTTTTTTCACTGTTATTAAACTTGTGATCCCGAACAAATCTAACAAAAAGTTCTTAGTAATCCAAGAATTCTTAAAAAAGATTTAATTACAGATAACATCCAGTATATAAAATATACTGAAAATTGTAGAACACATTCATTGTATAAAATTACATATGGATGAAAACTTATTAACCATTATAAATACATTCAATGATATTTCTAAAAACGGGTAATATAGAATCATTATTTTACCTACTTTTCGTATTTATGGAAACATTTTTTTCTCAGAAGAAGAGCAACTTCTTATTCTTTAGGAAAAAAAAATTCTTAAGGAAGAGCTGATGTATAAATTAACACAGTTTGCATTAGAAAACTTCTAACATTTGAAACTTATTAATATATTGCACAATAAATCTAATACTGTTCAACGTGATATCATGGTACATTGCTACTACCTGCCATGCCAAAAAGGTTAAAAAAACATTTCAGACCTGATGACAAAATGCTGCTAAGGAGCTCATTTGACCATTCAAACTTCTCTGCTGACAAGCTTCATTATGTAAGTATGGCCTACTTACAAGGCAGTTCCTCTTTTCTGAGAAAGGTGCATTAAAAAAAAAATGACAATAGAAATAAATCAAATCTTGGGTTTGCACAGTCTGTTACTCCAGACTTACATAGGTATAAATATGTTTATGCATGTATGTCTTCATGTTACAGATTTACACCAAAGATGCTACAGATAGAAAAAAAACAAACCTACAACCAACCAACCAAAACCAACCCACACACAAAAAAGAAAACCACCCAAAGAAAAACAAAACACAAAAAAAACCTCACTGTACCTGAAGTATAATTTCGATTGACATTGGTGAGAATATTGCTTAAGGTCTTACCCCAGCTATCTGTCAGAGCCACAAAAAAACAAATACATGCCTCTTCACTGCCTCACAGTGGATAAATGGGAAAGGAGACAAATGTGGACCATGTGATTATGCTTAGGAAATCAATAGCTATCTAAACGAGTAACATATTTTTCTTTAACAGAAAATATACACACTTAATAGCCTAGATCCCTCTGCAGACAACTATGCTCTGTACTTCAAATAAAAAGCAGGCTTCAAAACAAAGGTAAGCACTTCCTGTCAGTAATGAGTAGGAAAAACAAAGAATAAGACTAAGAAAAATAAAAATAAAATAGAAAATGCATAAGTGTTGACTCAGTTTTAAAGAGTTAAGAATGTTTTGAACCTCTCGATACTATTTTTAAATCATTTCCACAACTATTACATGCTGTCTTTGCATGGAAGTAAACTAAAAATATTCAACCTTAAAAGAGTATGCATAATTTCATCTCTGAAGAAAGAAAATAATGTCTAGAGACAGCCAAAGTTATAACTGATAGAGATGTTATAAACGAATGAGGTTTGGAACACCTTTGCGGCAGGTATTTTTCACGCGCGTGGTAAGCAAATGAACAGGCTCTAACAGGAAAAGAGACAAAATAAATTAAGACAAACTGTAAAGACAGTCCACACTTTCAAAAATAAAATCAATGGAAGAATTTTCATTCACTTCAAAAACATCAAATATATTGATTAGCCAGTTTTCTTTGAAGTACTTTTCATCATTGCTAAAGGAAGATATTTATACTTGAGAACAAATGATTCAGCAGAATATTCATTCTTTGAAAGTATAGGGTACAGGTTCTTTGATCTTCATGTTGGCATTTCTTATAAGTTTGAAAGAAAGAAAAGGTACAGAATTTTTAACTTAATGTGATTGTAACATATAGAATCATAGAATCATAATGGTAAGGTTGGAAGGAGACCTCAAGGATCATCTAGTTCCAACCCCCTGCCATAGGCAGGGACACCTCCCACTACTACAGGTTACTCAAGGCCTCGTCCAACCTGGCCTTGAACACCTCCAGGGAGGGAGCAGCCACAACCTCCCTGGGCAACCTGTTCCAGTGCCTCACCACCCTCACTGGAAAGAACTTCCTCCTAACATCTAGTCTAAATCTTTCCTCTGCCAGTTTAAACCCATTGCCCCTAGTCCTGTCATATACATTTGGCTTTGCTACGAACTATCATAGAAAAGTTAACTGAATGTGCAGTACTGTATGTAACTACATATAAATACTCATGTAACCACATCATTGTATTACTCATAAATAGTTCTATGAATGTCTTTAAAAAATACTTATGTGAAAGCTACTTAAAATTGGGTGACTAATAGATTTCATGTAAAGGTAATTATATTCAACTTAACAGTCAACCTCGAGTTGCATTTAAAGTGCTTAATTCTGTAATTTTTGAAATAGAATTTACAATGAAAAAACTGTATCATATCTGAAGAATATCAATCCTGTGAACAATCTTGCACTAATTTTAGCAGAGAACAACTGCTATTGGAACTACCAGCTTTATTGTAGTTGTGACTAAAGAACTGAACAGTTCTCCCAAGTTCAGCATTTCGAAAGAGAACAAATCTTTGTCATGTAATAATTATTGCATAATTTAATACATTCGTTAATTTATTATTTTGTAAATACTGAGAGCTTTGAGGAACTCTTTTCATTTTCAAAACCACACTTGGTATGTGTTTAGGTACCCATTTGAGTGGACAAGCTAACTGCTATTGTAACGATTTACAGCAAAGTCGAGTTCAGGCCTCTCCTGTTAAAGTGGTATTAATTCAAACACAAAATGTAGAGTTTTAAGGTGCAAGAATACTGATGCCTCTCAATCTACATTGACTCCATTGCAAACAAGATTTGGACCTGAACTTTTGTTCCTAGCAACTCCAAAACCAGTATTTGTATTATTATCAGGCTACAAGAGTTGAGGCTCTTCAGCCTGGAGAAGAGAAGGCTTCGAGGAGACCTTAGAGTAGCCTTCCAGTATCTGAAGGGGGCCTACAGGAAGGCTGGGGAGGGACTATTGACAAGGTCTTGTAATGACAGGACGAGGGGCAATGGGTTTAAACTGGCAGAGGGGAAGACTTAGACTGGATGTTAGGAGGAAGTTGTTTGCAGTGAGGGTGGTGAGACACTGGCACAGGTTGCCCAGGGAGGTTGTGGCTGCTCCCTCCCTGGAGGTGTTCAAGGCCAGGTTGGCTGAGGCCTTGGGTGACCTGTCCTAGTGGGAGGTGTCCCTGCCTATGGCAGGGGGTTGGAACTTGATGATCCTTGAGGTCCCTTCCAACCTTATCATTCTATGATTCTATGATTACTATATTAGACAAGATGAAGCCATTAGAGCGGAGTGACTTCTTTGGTGGATACTGTGGATACAGTATTCATATGTTTCATATGGTATACAAAGCACTTTCTCTTCATTTCAGGTCTAAAAGCATTCAAAACACATATGGAATTATTCTTAGTAATCTAAGTACTTTCTCTTCTCAGGTCTAAAAGCTTTCAAAACACATATGGAATTATTAATATAAGGCTTATATTGATATAAGACAATGTTAATGAAAGAAATTCAAGTGTATGCATACAGATACAGACATATACATGCATTCTTAAACAAATATATATATATATGCATATATATCTCTCTTCTCAGGTCTAAAAGCTTTCAAAACACATATGGAATTATTAATATAAGGCTTATATTGATATAAGACAATGTTAATGAAAGAAATTCAAGTGTATGCATACAGATACAGACATATACATGCATTCTTAAACAAATATATATATATATGCATATATATCTCTCTTCTCAGGTCTAAAAGCTTTCAAAACACATATGGAATTATTAATATAAGGCTTATATTGATATAAGACAATGTTAATGAAAGAAACAGAAGTGTATGCATGCATACACAGACATATACATGCATACTTCCACAAATATATATATGCATATATATCTATCTCTTTTTTTAAACACAGATGGTAAAAAAACCCACAGATGGTTAAAATAATAATCTACTTGGTAATTAAACTGTTTTCAGAAATCAGAAAATTATACTAGATTGTCACCTTCCAAGCGTTAAGATAATCTAACTTAGCCAGTACCTTTTTTTTGTTTTAGAATAAAATTGATGTCTCTCACAACAGCAATTGTGCACTTCATCTCCTCCAAAAATGAGTATTTTTTTTTTGCCAAAGTGCGTACAAAATTAGCAGAAGGTATTGATATTCTAAAGTTCACAAATCAGATATACTGTTGAAATGATGAGAAGAAAATGCTTTATTACATGAAAGAGTGAACTTGACAACTGTTATTTCAACTTGGAATCTTACTCCAGTCTAGACATATCTAGAAGGTTGTCCAGAACCATATCATGATATACGATAGTAATCATGTGTCCAAACAGAAATAAAAGTCATTTATGTTTGGCATGATCTATAGTTTTCTGCAAAATTTTAAAATGCTGTAAATACAAGGCTGCAAAATTGCAGCAAAAGTAGCTGCATCTTCCATGTCAAAAACAGCACAAAGGGAGCATTTTTTTAAATACTTATTTCACCTAATTCAAAGTTTCAGGACCAAGCCTGTAGAAAAAAGGTATGTTGCCAGTTCATATGGCCCACCACTCTCAGGAATTGCATCTGAATAGGTGGATGTAAACTGAACTTTCCATATAATCAGCACAATATGGTTCCAACATAAATTTTACAGAGCTGTAATGTTCAGTTACTTTGTCGGTAGATTGGAAATAATTCATTTTGGAGGTACACAGCAGAATTACAAATGTCTATCATTACTATATTCAATTTTTTCACTTTACTGAACAGAAATGGTTAAGAGCATGGCTTATTTCAATGACAAAAAGCCAAACTCGTAAGAGAAAGGTAAATGTTTTGTAACTTTCTTATATCAATGTAATCAATTTTGGTACTTGCACAACTAGATGCAAAACGTGGCCCATTAGCTGTAAGCTAAATAGTTAATTTGATAACCATTTAATTACAAACTTCATTACACTTTATTTCTTTGCATATTCAATTAACTGAAAGCTTCTGGTTCTTAGGACCTAAATGTGTCTTGCTTTGTTTCCTAACTCTGTTCTGTTTGGTGTTTTAAAAATAAGTATTCCACAGCGTAACTGTGCTTGGTATTTCTGGAGAATTATCATACTGCTAGGTACTCTGAAAAGTCCATGAATAATGAACAGGAAAAAAAAGCAATATAAAAACTTCAGATATTTATATTAAGATAGAATTTATACATAGATGGATAAACAAATCTGTAAGACAAGTATTGCCAGGATGCAAGACCTATGTACTCTGATTCCATCAGAGCACACTGCAAAGCTTCTTAGAAGGCTGGAAGATGATGTAAATGAACAGGTAGCACAGACGCCTTGTTCAGAGTGCTGCTATCCTGCCCACTCCTCCCACAGCATCGCCTCACTTCTCTACTCCTCCGTCCTGTTGTCACTCCTTAGCTTGAGGTACTGCATTTTCCAGAGTAAATGCATGCTGCAGAAAAGAAGTTCATGTTCCCTACAATCAAATTATCAATAGAAATGTGAAGACCACTTGAAGGCTGACAGCTATGGAATTGTGTCTGCCATTCACTTTCTCTTCTCTCTCCATTTTTCTTGTTTAATGCCAGTAGTGCCAACAGTGTTCCCAGTTCTGCATATGGCAATCAAAGCTTTTTGCACCCTTCTCTAGAGGCTGATTTGGAGATGCTGGATTTCAGTATACCAGTGTTCAACCAAACGAAAGACTATTTAGGTACCCTGGAGACACTGAGCCATATAACGAATCTACCCTCTAAAAAATGAAGGAGCTTTTGTTTAGCCTATCCTTCATGATACAGTGCTTTGATGGACTCTGCCCCCTGAGAGGAGACCATATAAAACAAGCAGACTCCTAAGTTTCTGTAAGAAACACACAACACACTGGTTGAACATTTCAGCTCCAGCTAAATAAAAGTCTAAACCTACAGAACCAGGATCTTGCCTTCATATTTTACCAACAACCATTGTTGGCTATTCCTGCCTTTCCAGAGATACGTCTTTCAGACTGGGTCTTCCATGGGTCAGAGGCTCATTTGTTTATTATATTTTACCACTGATAACAGTATAGTATGTTAAGAATTAAATTATGTGATATGAGAAAAGGTACCACAACATCTGTTTTCTTTAAAGAAATACCTAAGAATTAACTGCAAGCTTTATAAAACAATGAAAACAGGAAAACATTCAGAAATTAAATACTGCAGTATCCAGAGACAACTGAATGTGTCTTTACAACCTGAAGTGACCATTAAAATAATGGGAAACAGATCTTTAAAAAAGACAAAGAGTGCAAGAATTTGAGGTCTTGAAGTCTAAAAGTGGAAGCTGCATTTATGTCAGACTTTTAACTGATGACAGGACTGACAAAGGTTCTGATGTTTCAAGTAGTGTGTAAGAATGTTTAGAAATTACAGGGTGCATCTTCTGTTATTAATCAGTTGGAAGCCAGCTCATTTTATGAAATATGGGTGTAAATTAATTATGTAACAGTGAAGGAGAGGGAAAAGGTAGGGGAGAAGAAGAGGGAGAAAAGTGGAGCTATTTCACCCCTAAACTCACCATTAGAATTTAGGACATTAAATTGGCATGATATGAAAACCAAAATAAAGTACAAAGAATATTTTTACTTCAGAAGAACAAATGTTCTATATTACCACAACCCATCTTTTGATTCTAGTAGTTACATTGAGAAATTAGAATTCTCTTCCACTGTTTTTTTAATCACAGTGTTTCAAAATAAATATATTTTCAAAGTGAAACATGAGGTCATAAGAGTAATTCAATAAGCTCAATATAGCTTGTCAAAAGACTGAAAAAAAACAGAGGGGGGGGAAAAATCACTGTAATAACCAACATAAACCAGTCTGATAACCAAACTAAACAAAGCTAACACAATATTAAGAACTCTAAAAATAAGGATATATTTTTCTTCTTAACACACTTTTACCCCTTTGGTCAGCACTAATCCAGCAGATGATCATGCAGAAGGTTTCACTGATCTCACTAACAAAATAAAGGTAATATTTGGGTTTTTTTTCTTCTTTAAACTATCCTGTTTTCAAATCACAGGCACATCATCCTTCATCAAGTAAAACTTCCATCTACTTTTTCTTGCTATATTTTTCCACAGTTGACATATCATTTTAGCCACCGAGTGGGAAACCCAACTGCCATTTAAATCCTCACTTACAAATAACCCTTTCAGGTGTGTTTCAGGGTAACTTTGGACTAAAGAATATTATTTTGCACTGTGTCCTTTTTTTAAGGATATACTTTCAAGAATGCATTTTCTGAAGAGAACTGGTATTTTTCCTCCATCAATGAACTTGAAGTTTTTTTTCTACTGAATATGAGAAATCGAAGAGATTTAAATTCATTGTTCTTAGTGTAGACCAATAGAAAAAAAATTCATTAACAGGTATTAAGAGCATGTAGAAAACATGGAAGTAGTACCAGACTCAGAAATGGCAGCGTCAGAATGTAAGCATAAACAGACTGTCCAAACATTTCTATCAGCTATTTCTTACAAATTCAGGGAATTTTCATTTACTCATTTGTGGATGCTGCCTCTTTGTGGCAGAATGCCATGTAAAATACACCTTTCACATTAAGGACCTAATCTTACACCTTTGTTGACACCTATTCAAACCCCTGTTTCTGAGTTCAGAATTACACAAACACACACACAAGAAAAAAAAAACCAAAAGTTTGCAAGACCCTCTCAATTCTTACTGAGTTGGCCTCTCTTAACGAATGGTTCAAAGCCAGTGTGGCTGCAGATTTTCTTACTTATACCCATTTAAGGACACTGTGCCTTTACTGAGTTTAAATGGAAGGAGAATCAGGCTACTAGTTTCAGCAATAGTTATAAATGCAGCAAGTCAAAATTAGGGCTCCAAAACTGTGCCTGAGGCAGTAACACTCAGATTTCTCACTAATGTCAATGGGAAGGCTGCAGGAGACTGAGAGCAGTGCACAGAACAACCATGTGTTGTGTCTCTTGTGACAAAAGAATACTCCTCATACCCGCATTTCAAACTGAAATAACACTCCACTTACTAAACTGTCCAAGCTAAATCTAAATACAGTCATGTTTTCTTTTTTTTTTTTTTTTGCTTTTGCTTTTGCTCAGTGTGGGTGGCATAGAGGGAAGAACACATGCCAAGAAAACATTTATCTTGAATTCCAGCAGATCAGTTATATAGCTTTGTTTTTTGCAGAAAGTGACAGATTGCACACGCATAGGAAAAGCAGAAGAGAGCCCTTTTGCAATAAAAGATGCACTAGTGAGCAATTCTGCAAACAGTATCAAACATGATAACCTAATGAAGACAAAACCACATGTGAAATATGACATACCCTGTCTCTCATACATTAAAGAATACTTCAGTAAGGAAACAAAATGTATATATAAAACTATCCTATGCAATATGTTAGGGAAACACGTAACCCTGTGTTGTTCTCTGACCCATGTTATGTAGGCAGGTGTTTACCATATGTCATGTTTTGCTTTAAAATGTTAGATCTTTATGATGAGCCATAATTGCTAGTAAAGAGAATCCAGCGTAGAAACAGATCGTTTTGGCAAGAGATTTTAAACTTCAGATAGTCACTACTTCATGATCTTACATTTGAAATATTTATCAAGTGTTTATTCAGAAACTATTAAAAAAATCACGTGGGATACATATGAGACATCAATTTGTCCCATCTTACAGTGACGCTGTGTTTATGAAAATCCTTGCCATTGCCTGCTGCCCAAAGGGGTAAAGACATTGTATATAGATGTGTACAGTCCATCATTTGGTCTTTCAGGATGCCAGTAAACACGTGGATCTGTACAAGTGCAATTGTACTTGACTAAACAATCAGAAACTGACTACGACAGTTGCAAAATCATTGTATTTTGGTTGACTAATAAGAGGCAAAACAAAATCAACCAAACAAAACCTCAACAACCCTCCCCCCCCCAAAAAAAACCAAAACCAAAACCAAAACCCTTCCAGAAATCCACACAACCAAAAACCCTCCAAACAACAAAAATCCAAAAGTGACTAATCAAAAACGAAACGCTTATTTTTCCTGCTAAAATTAATGTCTTCTACATGTCCCTCACTAGTTTGCCCAACCAGATATGAGAGCAGGAAGTTGCTAAAAGGTACAATTTTATGTAGAGAAACATGGTATTTTTCCCATTGTGATCAGATTTTATGTCTTAGATTGTCTGTTAAGATTTGGTCAAAATTGGCATTATCTGTACTGATGTGAAAGGTTCTTCTGAATCATCAGCTCTGAAAAAAGAGCTCTCAATGTAGAGTAACACTTTAAAGCAATCTGAAGGTTTTGAACCCCATCCTGAAAAAAAGAACACTTAAACATCCCAGGAATTTTACTGGTTAAGAATAGTTCTGCATCCTCTGTCCTAATCTTTTGGGCATTTGACTAACTTTGCTCAATGAGTGAATCTACACGACTACACACATTGCCAAAGTTGTTCATGTGCTTAAGTGCCTGCAGGATGAAGGCCTGAGCTGGGACTTCTTTCACAAGTAGAGATACTCAAGTGATTAAGAATTTGCAGGATTAGGCCCTAAAATAGTGAAGGAAAGAGAAACTCTAATGTGCATATAAAAATAGGTGCTACAATAAAATATTTTTTTCTATTTCATCAATAAGTTATTTTCACTAACCAGTTATGGATCATATATCTCTGCTCTCTTTAATGATTTGTCCACATCTACAGTGATCCTTTTAAAGATTTTTTGTTGTTTTAATTCAAAAGTCCAGAAAGCATAGAAACACATCCTTAAAAAAGGGAAACCTTGTATTAAAGTCGGGGTGTGCTAATCTCTCCATAAAAGCCATTTAGATTCACCCATGGCTAGAAGGGGAAAATGTGCGCTGTAGTTTTCAACCAGAAAGAAAATTAAATTAAATAGTATTGGTACAAAACAAGCAAATGAAAAACAACCGTGACTTTTGTACATGTAATCTGAATATGACCTGACAAGACCCTCCTGCAACCCCTCCCCGAGCACACACAGACGCACGCAGTGCCAGTGCCGTGTCAAATTTACACCATAGGTGGTTTCATACTNCATTCCCCCATGCTGAAAAATCCTGTGCCAAGGCACTTCACCCTACAAGAAAATGAATTAAAGGAGGAAAAAAAGGCAGGGGGTGAGGTGGGAGGTCGGCATTTACGTTTCTTTTGAGTGTGGTTGTTAAATACAAATACTCTAGAGAAGGAACTGCTGTGGCTAGCAGGGGGGCAGTGGGGCAGGGGGTGTTTCTCAGAACTGGCTGAATGTGGTCTGTTTTTCCAGCACTTCGAGGTAGTCCGGCTCTGCGTTTAGTTTTGCTTTTAGCTCCAAGTACTCGTTCCTGTTTGGCTCTACATAAACAGTACTCGGGGGGCTGTAGAGCACCGTCTCCCGGAGCCTGCTGTCCGCCGGCCCCGGGTGCAAGTACTGGTGGGCACGCCTAAGGTCATAGTTGGGGGAGTAGGTGTAAGCGGCGGGTAACTTGGGGTAGTCGGGGAGGGTGGAGCCGGGTGTGCCCACTGTGGAGGTGGAGTGTTTGTCGGGCTCTAAAATGCCCCTGTAAAAGCGATCAGCGTCTTGCACCGGGGAGAGCAGCTCCTCTCGCGGCTCGATCGTGCTGACGCTGTACGCGGGGCTACGAACCGGCGCATCCTCCCCGCCAGGCGCTGGTGGCGGCGGGGGCGGTGGGGGAGGCGGCGCGCCCCCCCCGGCTTGCAGGGGGTGGCTACTGTAGGTGACCTTGAGCTCGTGGAGGTCTTTGTAATCCTCGCCCGCGTTGCCCTCCCGGGAGCGGTAAATGGGGTTTTTGCACATGTGGCCCAAGGGGTGCGGGATGTACTCGTAGACGTGGCCGGCGGGGGTCTTCACTTTGGGCAGCGCCACGCCCCCTCCGCCGCCACCTCCTCCGCCGCCGCGGTGAGGCGGATGCTGCTGGAGGTGGGGGTGGTGGTGGTGATGATGGTGGCCGCCGCTGTAGACGCTGTACTGCATGTTGAAAGAGCTCACGTCGGAATTGTTCGCGCTGGCGTGGTCACCCTGGCCTTTCTTGCGCCGTTTCATCACCAGGACGAAAAGCCCCGCCGCCACGAAGACGGACATGATGAAGACCAGTAGCAGGCTGAGGATCAGCACCGAGAGCGGTACCGAGGAACTGCCACCACCGCCAGCAGCGGGCGCGGAGCCGCCCGCCGCCGCCGTGCCGTTGAGGCGCACGGTGGAGGAAGAGGGGGTGGTCCTGGCCGGCAATTGGCCCGGGGACGGGGTAGGCGTAGAGACGACGATGTCCGAGTAGTCGGGGCACAGCAGCTCCGCCCTGACGGCCCGCATGTCACTCTGGGCAAACTTCTTAGGGGACTCGCAGATAACCTGGTCCACCAGGACACCGGTGTTGAGCTGCTCCAGCCACAGCTTCATGCCCACCACGTCGCAGGTGCAGTCCCAGGGGTTCTCGTGCAGGTCGATCTGCAGCAGGGATTTCAGCTGGTCCAACACCCCACTCACTGGCAGGTAGGAGAAGTGGTTGCTCCGGAGGCTCAGCCTGTAGAGAGACAGACCAGAAAAAATGTTCCCTGGCAAAGATCTCAGCAGATTGTTGTTCAAAAACAAGAGCTGAAGGTTGGGGACAGGTGCAAAGGTGCCCGCCTCTATTTCCCGGATGACGTTGTACTGCAGGAACAGGTACTGCAGGCTTTGCAGCCCATAGAACAGCTCTGGACTCAGCCGCTCGATCCGGTTCCCATTCAGGTATAGCCTTCGCAAATTAGTTAAATCCCCAAAAGCCCGGTCCTGAATGACCGAGATCCGATTATTGCCCAGATGCAGCAAATCCAGCCCAGTGGCATCCACAAAATCTGCCCTGCGTACCAGCGCAATGTAGTTTTCTGTCAGATACATCTTCTTAGGATTATATGGTTTGGGCTGCAGTTCAGAAATGCTCTCAATCTTCCTCTCCTGACAATTGACATTGAGGCCCAGGTCAGAAATCTGCAAATTGCAAGTGCAGGCAGTGGGGCACTCCAAAGGCACCGGGGATTTGGTCTGGTAGGCAATGCTGGGGCCATAGTTGCTGTATCCCAGGTCTTTTGAGGGCAGGCGGGAGGTGGGGCGCACCCTCGTCTTGTTGGGTTGGCGAGTTCCTTTGGGGGGCTTCAAGGGGGATTTGTAAACAGCTGAAGAAGAAGTGGCCACGGAGTTGACTGAGGCTGGGGTAGTGTGGAAATGCCCTGTGGTGCTCAGTGGCGTCTGTGGTCTCATTTCATAATCAGAGATGAGCCTCCTTGGGCAAAGCTCCTGCTTGGAGACTTCATCCAAGTCTCGACCATGTAAGCGGAAAGGTGTCTCACAAACCACATCTCCCACCAGAGCAGAGTAAGAGATGCTGTCCAGCCAATCCTTTAAAGCAATCAACTCACAAGAGCAATTCCAGGGGTTTTCCTCCAGCTGCAGCTCCACCACTTTATCCATGTGCTGCAAAAGGCCCCCATAGGGCAACAGCTTCAGACGGTTACCCCTTAGGTCCAGGTGAGTTAAGGGCACAAAACGGAAAAGGTTGTTGGGCAAACTGGAGAGGAGGTTATCATTGAGAATCAGCACCTGCAGTAAGTGCAGTTTGCTGAAGGCATTGGGCTCAATGACACTAATATAATTATAATCGACCTGTAGATATTCCAAACTCTCTAGCCCAAGGAACGTGTCATCCCGTAAAAGTTCCAGCTTGTTATTGTTCAAGTGCAACCTCCTTAGACCTCTCAGACCATGAAAGGCCCCAGTTTCGATGTCTTGTATGTCATTGCTTCCCAGATGCAAAATCGAAGCCCCTGTGTAATTGACAAACTGGTTCGGGTACAGCCTGTTCAAAAGGTTCCCCGACAGCAAGAGGTGGTAGACAGGGAACCTTGGCGGACTGATCTCAAAAAGGCTGATGATCCCTCTGTTTTCACAGCTCACTGTTAAGATGCTGTCCTTCTCCTCACAAGGACACGCGTTATCACATATTTCCCCATAATACTCAATGCTTTCTGCCCATGAAAGGACTAGTGATGTTAAAGCAAATGCAATCGTCTGCAGAATCCAGATATGCATTTTTTTGTTGAGGTCCTGTTCCAAAGTTACTGTAGAGCTGCAAGCGTACATTTTATTTCCTGTAAGGATAAGGAGAAAAAAAAAGAAAGCAGCATAATAACACAGCCCATAAAATGTGTACTAGCTTTACATGTTTGTGGTGGAGCAGAGAATGGATCGCTAACTGTAAAACCCCCCCCCCCCCAAAAAAAACCAAAAAAACAATCAAAAAAGCCACACAGAAAAAAAAAACCCAAAACCCAAACAGTCTTCTGTCACTTCTAATTTCCACACTTTCAAAAACTGGATGCCATGCATTGATTAAGAGCTTGATGGGCGACCCCTAGCAAGTCAAATGCCTGCAGTATTTAAAGAGGTGAGGTCACAGTAGGAATTGTTCTGTTCATGTAGGGTGCATTTCAATGCTTTCTTGGATTTCTTTTTCATGACCAGCCCCATAAATATACATAAAATGGCTGTCATTTCAGTTTCATGGTTCTAATTTAAGCAAAAAGAAAGCACCATTTTACCAGATTTCTCACCTCTCCTTATTATTCATCTCCCCCTTCCCTTCAGAACCTCCCCAATGAACAGCGCACCAAGGTCTTCCCCTTGTTCTACCTTGATTTTTAACCGGTGATGGAAATATCATGTAGGAATCCAAAGAAAAATGCTCAGTGCTGAAAACAGCAGCTTAAGTCGACAGAGAGAATAGTGACACATTCTCCACATCACACATTTCTAAAAACTCTTTTACATTTCTTGCTTTTTTTTCTGTCTATACATTTACAAATCATACACACCCCCACATGGATACGCACACACACACACACGCACACCCAAGTGACTTCTGTGGCGGAATTATTCAGTAATGAGATTAAATATGTTAACCTCCTACCTCAGTGCACTTAATATCTCTCTTCAGTGAGAGAAATTTTATATCTTCACACAAGTAAATAATTTTAATTGACACAGTGATCCTCCCCTGAAATTACATACAATGTAACAGAGCTGATCATTAAACAGAGGTCTTCAGTTCTTTTACACGCACACACACACACATACATATACATGATCAGACACACAGAGACACATAGAGAAAAGGAAGTGTTTTAACCACTCACCCAAAATTTGTGAAAAATGTAAAACATGTGGATCATCTTCGGAATCTCAGCCATATCTGACATATCGCTTATTCCCAACGTTCTGCAAAACTAGCCTGGTAGAAGTGGAGAGATCTAAATAGGTCTCATAGAAATATCTCATTGCCAACACTCCAAGCATCAGAGTTACTGATTATAAGCAGCGATAGCTGTCAGTACTCTTCATCCTTTATGGAAGAAGACACCCAGGCTTATTAAAAGCCAAGGTGGGGGGGGGGGTGGAAGGGAAACCCTACCATTGACCTACGTCAGTAATCTAATACTCAATTTCACCTAGCTGGAAACAAATCCCATTTCCATTCCTTTTTGCAGTGTTTCTGACTCCTTGTGGCTTTCTTCTACTTCTGCAAGTCTAAGAGCAGTATGAATAGGGAAAACAAATTCATTGTGTATATCGGTAGAAGACTAATAAATCATCCAAGCTTAAATGCTGGGGATCTTGGAGCAGGCTTGCATTTTCTATCGTCCACCTCAGAGCTCCAATCCTCATGACACAACTCTGGTCTGGAGGAATGCATCCTGAAAAACGGGAAGTCTCAGTACTGCAAGACATCTCCTGTGGCATCAGGTTCAAGGATGCAAATCTAGCACTTGCAGCAAAGGCAGTCATGCAGCAAGAAATCAGAAGTCTTGGTGAATCTCCCTCTAATTCTGACCAGACATCAACTGGATCGGAATTACTCAAAGCAAAAGGCTTCACTGCATAAAGGCAGCAGGAATCTTACTCAAAGGCATGTATCTAGCATATTCTCTCTCAGCTTGATCAGATCCATTCATCCATTACCCAACAGTTCTTCGGAGGAAAAAAAAAAAAGAAAAAGCCACTGAAGACCTGGCCAGTCAGCGTTAAACTCCCAGGCATTTTACAACTTTAATTCAATTATGGCTCGAAGAGGAGGCAAATGCAATGTCCCCACCCTCTTCCTTTCTCCTTTTCTCTCAAAAAAAAAGAAAAAAAAAAGAAAAAAAAAAAGAAAAAAGAAGGGGGTGGCGGGGAGGGAGGGGATGGGAGGCAAAGAGAATAAAGTTGTAGCTGGCTACAGGCAAGGTTGCAATCCCGCCCTGAAAACCCCTGTGTGATGACTGCGTGCTGCTGTTCGCCAGCTCCCTACAGAGGTTCGGAT
>WBNM01043978.1:16759-28478 GCA_013399055.1 Ramphastos sulfuratus | reverse complement strand
TGGGGAGGGAGAGTGCGGGGCGGGGGGAGGGCCGCGATGCCGGGCGGCGAGGCTGGTGTCCCCGGCTGATGGCACAGCGGGCGCTCGGCCCCGCTCAGCCCGCAGGCATAGTCGCACTCCGCACACGCGCAGGCACACACATGCCGATAGGAGAGCCGCACCCCCGTCACACCCCCGTCCTACACGCCCAGGACTGCACTCGCACTTTTTTCGGTACGAGTCAACTTAGGCTGAGCGCTGCTCCCGCGCTCCCACGCACCCTGGAGCTGCCGTGGCTCTGGGAGCCGGCGGCCCGCGCTAGGCAGCGGCGCGGCGGTACAGCCGTTCCCGTCCTATTTCCCGCAGCGCTCACCGGCTGTAGCCGGGCGGCGCGAGGCGGAGCGGGCAGCGGGAGCCGCCAGCCCGACGGCCGCTGCTACTAGAGGCGCGGGAGCCTCCGTTGAATTCGCAGAGAGCGCGGGGAACTCGGTAGTTGCGATGAAAGGGAACGGCAGGTTTCCCTGCAGGCATCCCTTGAAACCGTGTACGCGGGCTGCGTGCCAGGCTCGTTTTAATTTAGGTTTCAGCCTCTGCCCGCGAAGGTAGTAGGGGTGGCGAGGCAGCTGCCACAACTAAGAGATTCTGCAGCCGCCCTCCTTGTCCGGCCTGCTCCCCGCACCCCGCGGGGGAAGGCGACGGTGCCGCCAGTAGCATTCCCGGGCGTTCCTAGCGCCGCTCGGCTCGGCTCGGAGGGGCTCCACTCGGTGCGCTGCCTTCCGTTGCCGGCAGATGGCAGCGCAGGGCGGTGGATGGGGACAGCCTCACCCCGCCCCTCGCAGGGCCACCCCGCGAGCGGGCTGCCCCCGGCAGCGGGCAACACCGCCGAGCGCGGGCATGGCGGGGGCGCCGCACTGTCGGGGATGTCAGTGGCCGTGTCGGAGCGAGGCCAAATAGCCGAAGAGATGTTGAATGTTTTTGTTGCGGTTGGGAGAACTGTCGTTCCGTTAGCATACGGAACGTGGAGGGTTTTCGGTGTGCACAGCTGGTTGTAGCAGTGGTGGTGTTTTTTACGTGTAGCTTTAGGGGTTTGTTTTCCGAGAAATTACGTGTTTGCCTGATCTTCAGGAAGGAAAAAGGTAATTTAACTGCATACTTGAAAAGACGTGCACATGTTCGCTTGTGTGTGTTCGTTACTGCTATGTGCTGTATGCATTTTAGCACATAAACAGGCATTGGGCATACAGTGCATCCTGTGGGCACAGCGCAAAGGCTGGAATCCAGCTTTAACTCCAAGGTAATATTCCAAATAGCTGTGCCTTCACGGGGTTTCTTGTGCAAGGCTAAACACTGAAGAGAGAATACTCTGCGTATATGAATTCATCACATTTAGATCTTCAGCAGACCTCTCTGATAGCTGGTATTTTAACATCTCAAAATGCTAAACCCAGGGATGACTGTAAAGAATCATCTTTTTCTTAGTGCTCAGCCTCCTCAAAAAAGTGTGTTCTTCGACTTGAAAATGTAAGAGAAGTTTGACTGAAATCCTCTTTGCCTAAGCTTGAAATAAGCAAGATCTGGTATTTGGAAGGAAGACAACTTTCTTATATAAACCAGGTCATATTACTGACCTTGTAGAAGCTTTTGGAAAGCTTTTAAGTGAGACAAAGCACTTACTTCTATTATTAAAGAATCTCTGACATTACTGTTTTGATGCAAAACCTATCGATTCAGCGGAAGATTTTCAGTGGCTTTATACTGAGTTCCAAGGTAGTACTTTTAGTCAGGAAAAGAACACCAAAGCACGATAGACTCTTTTTTTTCTCCTTACACACACACACAGAGGATGATAATGGAATGAAAAGAATTCACAAGTAGTAAATAGAGATGTTTTGCAGGAGTTCTTATGACCTCTTGCTTAAAAAAAAAAATGTGAATTAATAGGTTCTGTGTTTTTAATTTATGGGATTTTATGCATATATGCTTGCATTTTTAAGGCCTGTCATTCATAGCATCTGTTTTTATGCTATATTTCTGTCTGACATACAGAGTTAGACACATGCAAATCCTTTTTATTCATAAGAGAGAAAGATAATTTAAATAACCTCGTCATCTAGGTTGCGCTTAGCCAAACTGTTTTGAAAAAAAATGGTATTTCTCAAACTTGAAATTGTGTCCAAAGCTACTATATAAAAGTCAGAATTGTACTTATGTTTCAGTTTGATTATTCTAGTCCTGTGCTAATGAGGTATTGAAAGTATAATGAATACTAAATCTGATTTAATAAAATCTTACCTCCAAATTGCTAGACTGCTGTATTATTTTAGTAGCACACACAAGATTTAAATAGTCATTATTGTAGAACTACGATGATGTTGTCCCCTTCATTCTTACTCTGATTAACATTATATTTTTAGTAAAATACTTTGAAGTTCTGTAGAGTTTCACAGAATGTTTATTTCATTATGCATGACTAGCATGAGAGGGCACAGCTTTGTATTCCTTATTGAAATCTATACAGATAATTCCATTTGAATGGAGTCTATATAACCTGAAAATAATCCTTGTGGTGGAAATATGTATCAGATTTTTTTGAACCAGAACTGTCCTTATAAACCTGAGCACATGAACATCAAACAGTAAATACTGCTAAATTTATGAGAAATAAAGTTGTTTCTATTACTATAGTGTGTTGTAATTTGCTAATTTATCTTTTGTCTACCTTTCATTAAACCAGGAGATCCTAAAAAGCTTTAAACTGAAAAGCTCAGGAGGAAAGATGGAAGTAACTTGTATAATCCTCATATGGAATACAAATAGAGACATGAACGAGGATGGAGCAACAGGAAAGATGGATAAATGATGAATACATGGATTATATACACAACAACTTGTAATTGTACAGATCCATCTTCTTCCTATAGAGCTTCAATCAATAAGAGTTACAGGACATCTGCTAAAATACGTGGAACCAGACATTATGGGAAAACAAGAACATGGAGGTACCAGAGTTGTAAGTGAAATATACTGGAAGTGAAGAATACACTGTTTAGGAAAGACAAAAAAGAGTGGTGAAACAATTTTATGTTAGTTCACTAAAAACTGTTCAGGAGTAAAGACCATTAAGCAATAATGCATTAAAGAAGTTAAATTTGAGAGCGAAGATGAGATAGTGTCTGCAGAATTAAAATTACTTAGCAAAGAGTAGGGAAAAAGCTTAATGGGAAGACAATCTATTATGAATCTGCTGGTACAAATTTGCTCTGGATAGTAGTTATGCAGATTCCTGTGATTTAGCATGAGCAAGTATATTAAAAACAAAACCAATAATGTTGCATGTGACACAAATTTGGGCATGATAGAGTACAGCTTCTTCTGTTGAATAGACACTGAGCAGGCAAGAGGCAAGGATAACTTAGACTTAATTGTAGGGTATGCTGGGAAAAAATTGTGATAGAAAATAATCTTAAATCTAGTGGGTTTGAGCTTTTTCACTTCATGTGAAGCTGTGAGACAGAGAAAAATAGGAAGGATCTGTAGCTGCAGTCCAGTTTTTCAAATAGGTGATCTGAGGAAAAAAACATTTAGCGAGATGGTCTTGAGTGAGGAGCCAGGAGTATTAGAATTCAGGTAAGGCATTTACTTTTATGTAAAAAAAAAAAAAAATTAAAAATGTTATTGAATGTTTGCACTGAGGGAGAGGGGAAGAAACAAACAAAAACAAACAAACCAAAACAACGGAGATGAAAAAGAGTTCCCAGAAAAGTAAACCTGAAGTCACCAGTGAAAACTCTTGCTATAAGCTGAAATGATCCAATTTTATACACGATTCTAAACATCTGAAGGTAGTGGTCTATAAGAAAGTGTTACTATTATAAAAGAAGTACTGATAAAAAAGGAAAAGAGAAATGTGATACTATGATGTATTAAACAAGATTGACCTAATAGGTGGGAAGGCATTGATGTAATTGTGAAGAATGTGCTTTTCCATGAGTTGCTGTTGTATTATGCATAATTCTAGTCATACTTTCAAACAAAATGAAATTCAGAGTTCAGAAAAAACTAGGGTAATCAGGGGATAGCAAATTGTCTAGAAAAGATTTTTTTTTTTAATAAACAGTATACATAGGCAGGTATTGAATGGGCATGTGATTCCTTGTGAATGGATCTTTAGTTAAATACTTAAAAAGACAAAGTGTTTGAAATAGAGAGTGTTATTGGCATTCCATCAAACGCTTACTTACTGATTATTACATAGTCTATAAACGTGAAGAATTTACTGACCATACGAGAGGTGAGATACTGGAAAGGTCTTCCAAATAGGTAATCAGGCCAATAAGCCAAAGTTGTTTTATGCTAGAACTTTAAAAGCTCACAGAAAAAAAAAATAAATGTGTAATTGAACAGGACAGTTCCTGTTAGGATAGTGACATTTGTGCCAAGTCGGGAAGGAAGAGGCTTTTTGAAGAATATGGAATATAGTTGTTCTACATTTATTCTGTATCTGTTCTCTGCCTCAGGGCTTACTGCAGGCTTTCAGGTTAGGAAGAATCTTTTTTTCCCACTTACTGTATAACTTAGATTCTGAGTTCTGTTAATTTATTTTCTTTTTTATTCTTCTTTGTAATGTGGGGCAAGGTTTAATTCCTAAGGGATTCCACAAAAAAAATCTAACATTTTTCCACATATTGCAGGGGCTTCAGTAGACCATTGGTGATTCCCTTGTTCTCTGTCTTTCCCCATTTTTTTCTTTTTCCCCAAGACACCTTAGAGGTCTGGTCTTTTGCTCTTTACTGCAAAATTGAAGGGTTTGAGTTAGCATTGGAAAGTCAATAGTACTCTGTAGATTGAAAGTTCAGGGTGACAAAGCTGGTGAGGGGCCTGGAGCACAGCCCTGTGAGGCTCTCCTCACAGGGAGCTGGGATCGTTTAGCCTGGAGAAGAGGAGGCTCAGGGGTGACCTCATTGCTGTCTACAGCTACCTTTAAGGTGGTTTTAGCCACGTGGGGGTCGATCTCTTCTCCCAGGCAACCAGCAATAGAACAAGGGGACACAGTCTCACGTTTTGCCAGGGGAGGTATAGGCTGGATATTAGGAGGAAGTTCTTGACAGAAAGAGTGATTGACATTGGAATGGGCTGCTCAGGGAGGTGGTGGAGTCGAAGTCCCTGGAGGTGTTCAAGAAAAGACTGGATGAGGCACTTAGTGCCATGGTCTAATTGATTGGCTAGGGCTGGGTGGTAGGTTGGACTGGATGATCTTGGAGGTCTCTTCCGACCTGGATGATTCTATGATTCTATGATTTTCTTTTCTACTATATGGTAACCCATAACTGTGAGGATGTAAAAGTTTAGATAATCCACTTCAGCTCTATGCTCCTATGCTTCCCGTTATTACTTCTTAGGAAGTAAGATGTTCAATTCAGTTCCATTCTCCCAAAAACACCAGTCAAACTTTCAGCATTTTCAGTAAGACATGGTATGAATTAAGTGACATACAGGATTCTGATTATCATGTGGATCTGAACACTTCCTCTGAGGCACCTTCTTAGTTTTTCTGGTAAAAATTCTAGAATAGGAATTACATGATTGTTCATATTCTTACACATAGGAGTAACCCTAAAGTACAAATCTACTATGCTATTCCTCTTCTCCTTCTGATTTAATTTTATTACAGGAAATAAAAGAGATTTAACAGGAGGAACCTGGAGAATAACCAAGCATTCTCTGTCTTGATTAAAACATTCAGTAGGAGCTGAGTTAAAATTTTTACTCCAGATTAGTTAATAGAAATGTGAACAAGATGCTATCCTTCAAACATATAGACTGACCTATCTTGTTACTGTTCACTTTGAGGGAGCTAAGCATCTCATAAGAGTTTCTATCAAACTATTCACTGCAAGCAAAAAAATCAGGTGAAGTCAGAAGTTAAAAATCAGTGGTGAGGCATAAATTAGACTTCAGGTGACTCAGAAGTAACACTAATGTGATTCTTAATGTCTATGAAAAAACTACTGTCTAGTTAAATGTTAGTAAGAAAATACACAGTAAGGAATGTAGGTCCTTGAGGCACTTGAAGGTACCCATCAAGAATTTGGGCAGTCTCAGTGGTTCTTGAACTGTATCTAGACACTGTAATCTATGTATTTTTGTAAACTTAGCCCTGTGTGATTTGAAGTAGATGCATATACTTAGCATTACGTTTTATCATTTGAATAATAATTGAGAATAGTCTGCTGTTGCTAATAGTCTGCTTGAGAATAGTCAGGTGTTTTGTGGAAATGTTATGTAAGATAAACTATTCACATGCACAGTAAGTTGTAAAAATTAGAAAGTCTGATTTCTGAAAACTTAAGTGCAGTCTCATGGATTTCCACATCATATGTTTAAACATATTTTAACAAAATACAAACATAATACATTAGTTTCACAGATTTGCATACACCCATTCACTAAATAATATAGAATGGGCAGATTCTTAAAGAGAGAGTTTGGTCTATCTTTAATGTAAATATTAAGCTTTATTTACACAGTGATAATTAAAAAAACAGTCTATTATTTAATCATTCTACCCTAGTAGGCACATGTCACATTCCATTAAAAAGAAGGGATGTTTTGGAGGGTTTTATGTGGGGTTTTTTTGTTGGTTTTGTTTTGGGGTTTGTTTTGGGTTTGGCTTTGGTGGAGTTTTTTTTTGCTTGGTTAGTTTGGGGTTTTAAGTTTTGTTTGTTTTTTTTGCAGTTTGGAGATTTTGTTGTTTGGTGTTTTGGTTGGTTTTGTGGGCTTTTCTGAAGTTTTGTTTTTTCTGTTTTTCTTGTTGGGTTTTTTTTTGTTGTTGTTGATTGGCTGGGTTTTTTTTTTAAGCAAGCAAAGTCAATATAGTAAAAGCACAGAAACTGTACCACGAATTGAAATTGCATGTTCTGGCTATTCGGGGTTTCATACCACTGGTAGCTTCTCCAGGTCTTCTGACTGGGAAGTTTTCCTCACTTGCTGCCACTAGGTGTCCCTATATGCTCCTGCGTGCAGGAAAATGCTGAATGAAAACATGAGTGGAAGGAGTAGAAATTGAGCTGGAGGGCTAGAAAACCAGATAGTAAATTTTCTTTTTGATATTCGGAGTTCTGTTTGATGAATGTCTTGCCATTGCTGAAGAGTACATTTTAATAAATTGATAATTGTGCAGTTATATTTCAAAGCAAACTTAAAAAAAAACCAAACCAAAACAAAAAGCCTAAACATTCGTGTGGTCTTAGAGTGGTCTTTTTGATATTACATAGCTATGAAATGTCAAAAATTGGGAAAGTTTTTGAAAAATATCAGGTGAAGTCTTCTATTTGGTAAATTTATTATAATTTAAAAATTATTCATAGAAATTGTTATAAAAATGGATTTTTTTAGATAATACACTTTAATTATATATGTCTAAGAGTGATTAAGAAATGTCTATTGTGATGAGCTTCTCAACAACATGCTGCTAAATGGGATATTTCAATAATTAAAGGCCTTGGATGGATTGTACAGCCACCTGACTCTTAAATACATCACTAGTTACATAAAATCATTTGCTTTATACCATAATTCTTATAATAATCAAGTTGTTACTAAATGTTATGCAGACATTATTGTAGTGGGCAAGTTGTCTAATTAAAGTCAGCAGCTATTATGACACGAGAGCTGAGAGCTTTTAAAAATAATGATAATTATTATTAATATTCTTCTGAAGAAAAGGAAGAGTGCAAAGTAGTATGAAGATATATTCTTTTGATTATAATAAGCAACATACTCGAACAGACACCTCAGAAGATTAAATAATTATTCCCTGCAATATCAAAAGGCAAGCAGGTGAAACACTGAGACAAATTATACCAGTATTTTCTGGAGAACAGGAATTCCTGAGCAATGGCTTTTCTTTTTCAAAACACAGACCTTTACTTAAACCAGCAAGCTCTCATACTTCTCAACACTATTCAAAATGTAACTACAGAAAAGCTACTTTTCTGGACCTGCAGTCCATAAACCTGAAACTATAATTACAAGTTTACTTGAACTTGTACAGAACAATAATTGTCTTTTGGAGATGAACAGCTCTATTGCTAGACATTTGTATCACATATAGTCCAAGAATTTTGGATTAGGGAAATAAGGTTTTGTTTTAAAAGTGTTTACTAACAATATAATTTTGTTGAAATGTTTACTGAGTTTAAGATACTTACGGTCTTGAATTAAAATTTGTGTCTGCAGTCTTTTAATCCAAAAATGAGAGTTTTACAGCTCGACTGCAATGAAAACTAGTGAATTGATGAATGCATTGATAGACCATAGCTTGTTGTCTTGTCTTGTTTGGAAGCAAGGTGAGAGAAAGTCAAAGAAAAACATGTTGATCAAGACAGATATGATAGTATGATATTTGGTCTGGAGTTTCGACTTGTGTGTTTTAAATTAAATTACATTTAAATATATCTGGTCAGTTGAGTGAGTGTTGGCAGATCAAGAAAGCTATGAGATAGATTTATTATAAAACTGAAAATTGGTCTTTAAAGATAATGTGATGTGGTCCCATATTCTTTGAATCACAGGCTGGGATCAGGCTAGTTTGAGTATTACAATGTTATGGTAATGCATAAAAAGAGAAGTGTTTGTTAGGACACTTCCTTATTTTCTTTCTTTAGTTTGTTGACTTAGTAATTGCTGTAACTGATAATCAGGTTAAAATTTTTATACAATAGGCAGTGGAGGGAGGAGGACTAGTGCTTTGCCATTCAAAATTAAGAAATAGAACATGATTTGTGAGCAAGAGATTTTAACCTATGTTATACACCAGTACAAAGTGCAAGTAAGAATCTGCTTATGTTTTGTTATCAGTAAAATAATTAATAACAGTGTTTTACTAGTTTGCCAGTGAAGTTACCAGTTAAAGTGAAAAATGGCAGTGATACATGTAATAAAAGCTTCTGTATTGCATATGTTAGCTATATAAAGCATGAAGAATTCTTACAAGACACTGNTACTGTGATACTGTGAAAATACAATATATTGAAGAAGAGGAAAAAGTCGGAATAATTGTAAGATGCACCTTAGTTAAAGCATATCAACATGCCCTGCAAACATTAATTTTACTCTATTGCTGGTTAAAATACAGCATGTACCCTTTCATACCCTCTGTTAAAGAAAAATGCAGTTACAGTCTTCAGAGGAAAAAAAAACCAACAAAAAAGTTCTTAGTAGTAGTTTATTTCTGCATAGAAGTGGTGCAAATTTAAGATTTACTGTAGTTTCAGTTGTAGATTTCTGTACATGTCCCTGAGGAACATGAATATCCTGCAAAGTTAAGTAGAAAGCCACATGAGATTTTACTAAGCTTATTGCTGCTGTGGTAGGTAGTACTGGAAAATGACATCTGGATCCTCCATTAGAGTTATCTAATCAGGCAGTATTAACACATATTTACATATTAAAACCTACGACTTAGACAAAAATGAGTTGGGAGTGAGAGTGTCAGCCCTATTGAAAACCAGTAGTAACTGAGTAGTGTGAAGTTATTTGACTACTTGGCTACCTGGAATTTTGCAGTCAAAGCAGAAAAAGCAGATGAAGGAGAGGTGAAAAGAAATACTATCCTCAGTCTTCTTTTCAGGAACAGAAGCAAAATGACATCAGTCAACTGAAATGTTGCATATGGAATACAGAATACTTTATTAAATGAATTGAATTAATTTCTCAGAGCTCCCTCTCCAATAATCTCATCCAGAAAATGAATCTAACTCTTATTATACTAAAGTGTTAGAAATGTTTAATGTCTTTTTCTGTCTTGCTTCAATCATTTTTTCTTTAATGCAAATGTATTGCTAAAGGAATGGAAACAAAAAAGTTTAATAAATAACAGTATCAGTGCCTAAATCATTAATTCTGTCATCTCTAAGGTAGACTTCAGAATTATGAAGCCTATGTATATTCTGGAAGCTTCAAGCTTTGTTAGGAAGTCATCTTCCTTTACAAACACTACTTCCTGGCTTGGACAGATTCACTCTGATATGGGTCAAGAACTGGCTGGAGGGCTGGGCCCAGAGAATGGTGGTGAATGGTGCCACATCCAGTTGGCAGCCAGTCACTACTGCTGTCTCTCAGGGATTAGTGCTGGGACCAGTCCTGTTCAATACCTTTACTGATGATGTGGATCAGGGCACTGAGTCCAGCATCAGTAAGTTTGCAGATGACACTATGTTAGGAGCAGGTGTGGATCTGTTGGAGGGTAGGAGGGCTCTGCAGTGGGACCTGGACAAGCTGGATGGGTGGACAGAGGCCAGTGGGATGAGATTTGACAAGACTAAGTGCAGGGTTCTACACTTTGGCCACAACAACCCCAAGCAGTGCTACAGGCTGGGGACAGAGTGGCTGAAGAGCAGCCAGGCAGAGAGGGACCTAAGGGTGCTGGTAGAGAGTAGCTGAAGATGAGGCAGCAGTGTGCCCAGGTGGGCAGGAGAGCCAATGGCATCCTGGCCTGGATCAGGAATAGTGTGGCCAGTAGGACAAGGGAGGTTATTCTGCCCCTGTACTCAGCACTGGTTAGGCCATACCTTGAGTCCTGTGTCCAGTTCTGGGCCCCTCAATTCAAGAGAGATGTTGAGGTACTGGAAGGTGTTCAGAGAAAGGCGACAAAGCTGGTGAGGGGCCTGCAGCACAGCCCTGTGAGGAGAGGCTGAAGGAGCTGGGGGTGTGCAGCCTGGAGAAGAGGAGGCTCAAGGTTGACCTCATTGCTGTCTACAACTACCTGAAAGGAGGTTGTAGCCAGGTGGGGGTTGGTCTCTTCTCCCAGACAACCAGCAACAGAACAAGGGAACACAGTCTCAAGTTGTGCCAGGGGAGGTCTAGGCTGGATGTTAGGAGGAAGTTCTTGACAGAGAGAGTGATTGGCATTGGAATGGGCTGCCCAGGGAGGTGGTGGGGTTGCGGTCCCTAGAGGTGTTGAAGAAAAGACTGGATGAGGCACTTGGTGCCATGGTCTGGTCGATTGGCTAGGGCTGGTGCTAGGCTGGACTGGATGATCTTGGAGGTCTCTTCCAACCTGGTTGATTCTATGATTCTGCATTTTCATCTTGCAAAATGATGACCTTTTCCTCATGAATTCATGTTGGTTTATCATACAGTTCTTGAACAGTAAGCTGATGGCCTCTTTATTTAGTGCATACTGTTTTGATGCACACTATTTCCCCTCCATCTGGTTTTTGTTTCTTTTTCTAATATTTATTGAACTGCAGTTATGATTTAAAAAAAAAATACTTTCAGATTTTGAGGCATAATGACATTACTATGATTTCTTTGTCATTGCTTTTTTATAATTAAATTATCTTTGTATTTTATTGCAGAGTTTCATAACTCACATAAATCTGATTTTTGGACCAAATTCTGACGTTATGGATAAGATTTCACTCTACTGATAGTACTAGTCCAGAGAAATGAAAGTCCTGATAACAAAATCTGTGAACTGAGAGAATTCACTTTTTGATACTTCTTAATTGAAAGTTTGTTTTTTCACTCTTTCAAGGTAATTGCAGTAGGAGACATGCACATTTCCCTACCCCTGTCCATGATAAAGTGTCCCACATATGTGATTTAAGATTTCAGTGCAAACTACCTATAGGTTCCTCACTCACAATTTTCTGAGTTGTACTTTGCAGAATGTGATGTCAGGGGATAGCCAAACCACTAATACAGAACTTTTAACCTGTTCCAAAAGAAGTAATTT
>WBNM01043978.1:0-16738 GCA_013399055.1 Ramphastos sulfuratus | reverse complement strand
CCCCCCCCCTTTTTTTTTTTTTTTTTTTTCCCAAGTAAGAATACAATTTGCATGCCTGAAATACCCTCCAGGTGGCTCTGGAGATGCCATAGAGTTTTGCTTTATCATTTGCATGCTGGCAAAAGTTATTTACTGCCTTGAATACTCTTCCACTGTGGATAGAATCCTTTCAGTAGTTTTCATGAACAAAACTGTTAGTTCAAGCTGTTAATTTATCAACTGCCAGGGTTTTAAAGAATATTTGCTTGAATGTTTGGCATGCAAATTAGATAAAATAGGAACTGGGAAAATGCATCATCTGATGTTTATTATTATCATTTCTGGGGATTTTTGGGTTTTTTGTTTTTTTTTTTTTTCAGTAAATGTAGATAAAAAGAGATAACAAAGTTTAAACTTCAGTGAAAAAATATATTACATAACAAGTTAAACCTATAGATAAGTTCAGAGACTTGCACACTAAAAAGGGGCAGAAATGGACTTCAGGTAAATCAAGACACAGATCCAAACAGTTCTGCTCAGAAGAGCCATACAGTGACATCTAACCCTGAGGAGGCATGACATTGCTCCTGTGGGAGACTAGCTGTTCTTATTGCAAAGATTGAAGCACAGCATACAGGTACTGGAGCCTGATTTAATGGAGGCTTATTTGCTGTAGGCTGTCTCTGTACTTAAACAGATGTTAAAAGCCTCCTTAAGAACTGAATCACTCTCTCAAGATAGCGATTTTTTTCAGTTGACTATGTCCCTTTGTCCCTCAGGGAAAGTAAAGATCTACGATAATTTAAAGGCTCATTTAAGTGCTGAAAGATAGATGGGAGAAACTCAAGGTAAGGAATCTGGTCTTGGCTATCCCAGATATCACTAAAAGTGAGTAAGCATCCATGCTGCTAACCTCAGCTTTGGAAATTGAGGAGTAGCTTACATGAAGGATCCCCACTATTAAGTTCTTTAAATGTTACTAATGAGAAATCTGAGTTTGAGGTTGTGTCTGTGGGAAGTCTTTAATCATAAACCAGATGAATTTACAAATCTGAGGGACAAAAGATTCTGAGACAGCTAAAATTATGTTTGACTGAGTCAGACTGCTAACAGAAATTTTTATTACTAACCCATATCAAAACATTCCGTGATGTGTTATAACTCTGTACATGCCTGCTCAAGAGTTAATTAGCCTTACATTCACAAGTCTCAAAAGGAAAAGAGCACATGAGAAATTCACAGTTGCTGAGATGTTGTGGGTCTTAAAACAACTCATGGCTTCATATCTCTTCTCTGCTGTGTTATTTCCAGCACTATTTTCCAACCTACTAACTTTTCTGCAGTCTGTTTAGTTTTGGACTATGGAAATTGTTTTTTCATCTCTCATCAGATATTTAACAAAGCTCTTTAGATTGAGTGAAATGCCATACCTCTGTGTATCATCTATATCTTAATACCTACCACAGAAAAGTCTTATGAGAGATCTTTCCTTGTCATATGCTTTAGCATATATGCTCCAACAAGAAAGTAATAGTCACTATAATGCTTACACCAGTTCAGAGGGTCAGGAATACCTCCTCTCTCCAGCCTTAGCATTATGACTCATCACATCTACCTTGTCCTGACCTCCAACCATCAACAACTCAACCAGATAACAGCACTTAGACTGATACTGAGGATCTTGAAAATACCTAATGTTAGGTTAGCTCTGTGTTTTTATCAGGTATAAAATTGTTTTTTGAAAAGGAGTTAAAAACAATTACTGTGTAAAGGCACTACCTTTAATACCAGTCTACAACATTTTCAGCCTAAATGCTATAAGCTATTATCAAGGAGCTTTGTGTAGAGAATCCTGGGGCTTTTTTTGATACTTTACAATATTCTGAAAACTGTTATTTCTTGGTTTTCTGTTGTTGCTAGTATGCTGATTCTGGCATTCCTCAGGTTTCTTTATAAAATACCTAATATTACTTGATTCTGCCACAAACCCTATATTATTTTATTATATAAAGCACATTTTCTGTGCTTGTGTTAATATCTTAAGAGTTGGGGTTTTTTTCTTTCCATTTTTAATTTTTTTTTCTTTCTTTTTTTTTTTTGAATAGCAGGGTATTTTGATACCAAATTACTGCTTTTTCAGATAATTAAAAACAGAGTATTTGGCTCAGCTGTCTCAAATACTTTATTCAAGGAGCATTCCAGGAAGAGCATGCTCTATTTTAATGCAAAATTTGATGAGACTTCCTTTCATACAGAAGCTCAGTGATATGAAACTCTAACCAAGGAACTTTGATAACCTGAGTTTAGTGGTCTCTTCAAATTGTCAGGTTTCAAAATGACTTCTTCCCAGTCAGATGAAGCTCTGAGTGTAGCAGATTAGGCTTTTACATTTTTTCAAGCCATTCATAGATCTAAGCCTTTAATATTTTGACTGTGTTTAATTTTTCTTGCTTACCCATCCTTTTGTTATTTATAGTAGTCAGTTAATAAACTTGTAAATTCTCTGAGCAGACTTAACCTGGCATGCCACTCCCGGAATACCTTTTTAATCACTGACTGTAGTATTCAATTTGTTCAGCATGACCTTTTCAAACTCTACATGAACAGGCTTTGAACTCTATATGAAGAGGGTTACTTTTTCAGTGATTCAAATTAACCAGTATAAAAATATCTATGAGGCCACAACAGTTAGCATAGTGATTATAGATAGTGGCTAGCTCCTCCAGTGCTGACAGTACTGTTTTAAAAAGTTAGTTTTCTTTGGTGACTTCTTCACTAAAGAGGTGAAGGTGAGTGCTTGCAGTTATATTTTCCAGTTCAATAATATACATATAATATACATATACCCAGCACAACTCCAGGCTGGGTGGTGAATGGCTGAGAGCAGCCCTGAGGAAAAGGACCTTGGGGTCTGGGTTGATGAAAAGCTCAACATGAGCCTGCAGTGTGAGCATGCAGCCCAGACAGGAGTNGTCCCTGCCTATGGCAGGGGGTTGGAGCTAGATGATCTTTGAGGTCCCTTCCAACCTTACCATTCTATGATTCTATGATTCTGTATGTTAACAGTACAGAGTTAACAGAAATATGGACAAAAAATCTTTGCAGTAAAGGGGCAAATCTTCAGTTCTATTAGAATAGAATGCTTAGATATTACATTCTTCCATTCTACCCCACATGCCTTACTTTTTCAGTGGAGAATAAATTATTATAATTACCAGACTCTTGAATATTCTCATGTAAATAGAAACCAATTCTAGAGACTCTGAAGATGAATGTGAGATGAACTTTCAGATCCGGATGAAGTCTACTGTGTGGCACTACATGTTTCCAGCTGATCACTTGTTTTGCAAGATGCTCTCCACTAAAATGCTAGGATATGTAAATGTCCCAGACTATACTTAACAGAACTTTTAACTGAATAAGATTTCAGAATTCAATTTCACAGCATGGAATTTGCTACTTCTCTGTGAATGAACTTTGTGATGAGGATAATTTAGTCCTTTGAAATCAGCTAGTTAATACATACTGAAAAATTCTGAATGCATCCTGGAATACTGGCTACATGCTGAAAAGTATGGAAGAGTCCTTTCTTGTGGAATTGCACTAAAAAAGGATATTTTTCATTCTTAAATGCCTTTTCTTCTTTCTAATGGAAAATACCCTTCTATTCTCTTTCGGTATTTTCTGTATTACAAATATGAGAAAGTAGTAACAGCAAATACATGCACTTGTCTTTGTTTTATATAGCCTATGGTCACATCATATTTCAAAGACAGTATTGAATCTGCTTCTCCCAAGGATTTTTAAGGTCAGCTTGACCCCTTAATAATGTTCTTCTTCACTGAAAACTGATAACAGCTGCATGGTAAGGGAGGAAAATGCTTGCAGCATCAGTTCAGGGAAGTGACAATACAGACAAGTGGTTCTGAAGATGGCAGAGTGTATATGAAGGTCCTAGAGGTATAACTCTCCTATATGCATATATATGTATGTATATATCTGTGTGTTTGTATAGGAGAGCACATAAGTAGGCATCTATACATAACCCTCATATATTACTGTGCTGGTTTGAGGCTAATGGGAATATTTTAATGAAAAAATTAGATTATAGGCTGTGAAAAGAAAACAGTGGTGATGTCTGCTTCACTCATAGGCTTGCTGAGATGTATAAAAACAAGGACACAAATATAGATAAGGTAGAGAGTCTCTCACTCTCTCTGTTGGAGTCGGTGTGTCTTCTGGCCTCTCTGCTATTAACCAAACTAATCACTGCTTCTAACCCCCCTTGCCCATCCTCCAAACTCACCTTGCACGTAAGGCAGACCCTGGAGTAAGGCAGAGGAGTGGAAGGAAGGTGGAAGGGTGGTTGGGAGCCCCTCCTGGGGACTCTGATTTCTGGGAGGGGTATTGTGTTTCTGTATTACCTTTAACTTGTATATTTCTGTATATTTCTGTAACTATTCCTGTCTATTGTGTATATATCTGCTTGTATATTGTGCTAAGCTGTATATAGCCTCATTCCTTAACTACCAGCCAGCTGAGTCTAGTCTGGGTGATTTCATAGTGTGGAGGGGCAGGTAACTCCCAAACCATCACAGTTACACAGAATTACAGTGTAACTGCATCTTTTTTTTGGAGGAATATGCTTTGCTACCCATTAGTAATGCATCATTCCTCACTTGGATGCCTTCTTTAAGATATCACACAACTACAGAGGGAAAGCATTTCCGCAGGACAGAGTGGTTGCATTTGCTCTTAGCCTACATGCAGGTATGTGAGTACTGATGTAATTTTCCTACAATCTCAACTACTCATTTGACACCGTAAGAGTAAAGCAGAATCATACAATCATAGAATCATAGAATCATAGAATGGTAAGGTTGGAAGGGACCTCAAAGATCATCTAGTTCCAACCCCCTGCCACAGGCAGGGACACCTCCCACTAGTACAGGTCACCCAAGGCCTCGTCCAACCTGGCCTTGAACACCTCCAGGGAGAGAGCAGCCACAACCTCCCTGGAAATCTACCCTTTCAGATGAGATTTTCACATGTGCATCACACAGGGGTGCATGCTTTGTGCGTTTGAGTATTTTGATAGTTCTGTACATAAAATGCAATACAATTCTGTATGTACTGTAAAGAATTAGATGTATCTGTAGTAGCTGCAAGTAGAGTATCACGTGCCGTTTTGTGACAATGAATCTAGGTAGAGTGGAAGTATCTGAAAGGAAGCTGAGGACCACTGAGCAGGACAACTATGTATCTTAACACCTGTTTGAAAACATGTTGAGATCAGTGTAAGTGCAGTGTCTTTATCCTTGGAGAATCTGGGTGTAAAGATTGCCTACTCTAAGTGCATCATTCCTGAGATAGGGACAAAGTAATCAGAACATATGATCAATTTGCTTCCTAAGCTGAACGACTGCAGTTAAAAAAGGAAGAATTTAGGATAAAGGACAGGATTTTAAATACATTTCTTATCAAGGAAACAGTTGAAATCTCATCAATTTTAACTGAGATGATTAAATAAAGGAAAAATGAAAAGGTGCTGCTGAGCAAAATTCTATTTCAGTTGAGTTGATTGTGCTATTAAAAAGTAATTTCTTTTCAAACATCTTTAAACATTCCGAGGTTATGTTTATGATAGAGTGCTTGCATACTTGAAACCAAAGTTACTCTTTGCCTTAGTAGTACACTGTTGCCATGTGGTTTTGACCTTCAATTTCTCTGGTACTCCTTTTACCAGCGGACTGTCAATTTTCACTGTAGAATTGTTACGAATTATGCAAAATTAATAATTGGTACTAATTTTTATATCCAAACAAAGGTTGTTAATAATGATGAAAATTATTAATTTTGATATCCAAAGATTGTTAATAACTCTGAAAATTATTAATTTTGATATCCAGGCGAAGATTGTTAATAACTATGAGAATTATTAATTTTGTTATGCAGATGAAGGTTTTTAATAACTATGAAAATTGTTTATTAACATTAAATCTCTCCAGAACACTTATTTACAATGTTCGAAATGCACAGTGTGGATATTTATACACACAGGGAACAGGCAAAACTGGAACACTTTAAGAAATAACTAGCAAATGCAAACATTAAGCCTGGAACCAGGGTCTTAGTTTCAATTATACCTATTGCCCACCAAGCTAAGGCAGAAAGGCACAATAGAATCTAGCTACAGAATTTCTTAGGGAGAGGCTTTGAATATTTACTTACAAAATAGTATCAGACAGTACCCAAAACTTGAAGGGAATTCTGTCTGTGTCTTGAAAGTCATTGCAGGCAAAGCAGAGCAGAACTGTTCTGCTGAACTGTTCAGCAGAACTGTTGGAGCGGGTCCAGAGGAGGGCCACAAAGATGATCAGAGGGCTGCAGCAGCTCTGCTATGAGGACAGGCTGAGAGAGTTGGGGCTCTTCAGCCTGGAGAAGAGAAGGCTTCCAGGAGACCTTAGAGTAGCCTTCCAGTGTCTGAAGGGGGCCTACAGGAAGGCTGGAGAGGGACTATTGACAAGGTCTTGCCATGACAGGACAAGGGGCAATGGGTTTAAACTGGCAGAGGGGAGATTTAGACTGGATGTTAGGAGGAAGTTCTTTGCAGTGAGGGTGGTGAGACACTGGCACAGGTTGCCCAGGGAGGTTGTGGCTGCTCCCTCCCTGGAGGTGTTGGTGTTGAAGACCAGGCTGGACGAAGATAGCTGCTTTTATTGTTTGTTTTTCTTTTTCTTCCAATAGTAAGATCCTGTGTTTCCTCAAACAAGTAGATGTGATGAGGCAAACAACTGAAATGCAATATGTCCTGGCAACACGACTACAACTACACTGATTTATCACTCAAAGAAAATGCAATGAGCTACCAGTTTCAGGCATTGGTCTGTTTTCTTTTGACTTAACATACAGAAGAAAGTCTCAAATAAATAATATTAGGATATTTGGGTTTAAACTGGCAGAGGGAAGATTTAGACTAGAGGTTAGGAGGAAGTTCTTTCCAGTGAGGGTGGTGAGACACTGGCACAGGTTGCCCAGGGAGATTGTGGCTGCTCCCTCCCTGGAGGTGTTCAAGGCCAGGTCGGATGAGGCCTTGAGTGACCTGTGCTAGTGGGAGGTGTCCCTGCCTATGGCAGGGGGTTGGAACTAGATGATCCTTGAGGTCCCTTCCAACCATACCGTTCTATGATTCTGTGATTATAATGTAGCAGGGTAGAGCAGACAAAACAAAAGTAAAAGCAAAAGCATGTATATGGCAGGACCTATTTGTTGTTTTGCCCTAATGTAATGGCTCCTTTGCCACACAGATTCACCAATCATTTGACTTTGCCAAACCTGACCATATTAGGTGAAGTCAGGAGCTTGCTTTGCCTTATTTGGGAGGAGCAAGTCTGGGCAAGTCTCGGACCCTTAAAGTGGGTGTCTCCGAGCCTTTTGTTTTCTCCCCGTGCTCTGCTTCCCCCTCCCCAACAGAGGGAAGTGAACCCTGAGATGGTGTCTGGGCAAGCCAGGACATGTATGTTCCATGAGAATAGTATAAACCAATTTGGAGTCCCTTTTTGGAAAGATAGAGCAGTGGCAGATTTTGCAGACGTTTAGATCTGCCTAGTCTGCCACGCTATCTCCTAGCATGCATTTAGAACGTTTTTTTCAGCCACACGAGAGTGGCTGCTTTGGAGCTTTTCCAGAAGCTCAGCTCTTAGTAAAAGAGAGAAGTTTACATTTACAAAGAACCATTCACAGCTGTCAGAAGTTAACTGTCTGTGGCACTCAAAGTACAGCTGCAGTTTTTCCAGAATACTGACAACTTCTGTGGCAACCGGAGTCTGTTGGCTAGTACTGGAATTTCTGAAGCATTATCAGAAAAAAAGTCTCATTGCCAATGCCTGTAATTTCCATTTCTATGTTTTTAATTCTCTTTTATTGTTTTCTGTTCCAAATACATCCTACATTTTTCCCCCTGAAGTTAGGAAATTATAAGGTAACAAGTTTTGAAATAAAATGCTTATTACCATCAGCAGCAGTATTTAAACTAAATAGAAGTGATGGGATTGTGTCCTCCCAATGTTGCTACAGTCAGAAGAATATTGGTATCCTCCTCTTTTTACTTCAGTTAGGATGCTCTCTGCAATTCCATTTCTTCTACAGACACTCTGAATCTTCCCCATTTGTGTTCATAAAGAATACACAGAGAAACAAACATACAGGGATGTAATGCAGCATGAAGATTTAATTTTCATTTGCAGAATTCTGCAACTCCATTTCTCAGAAACACAGCAATAATCTGAGGTAAAATGTTGGTGATTTTTGTTTCTCATCCCCTTCTTTCATTGTCTCCTTGAAAAATTTGCATAATTCTAGCAAGGAGATCAAAACCAATTTGGAACTGAAACCATACTTTATTATTTCTTATGAGAAGTGCACAGTACACTAGAATAATATAAAGCTGTATATAGTAAACACTGGCATTTGTTTAAATTGTATTCCAGAACATAAAGAATAAGTGAAATATAAAAGAACAGGGGGAAAAAAACTACAATGAAGCCAGTGAGATCCAACTGTAGATTTCACGCTAGTCAAGAATTAAAATCAGGATAGTTTTTATGACTTGCATTTTACATCTAAAGCAGTTTCAAAGTTTTCTTTTAACTAAGTTTGTTTTGTTTTGTTTCAATTAATTTTTTTTCTCCTTACTAGGGAATCTGGTAGCTTTCAGGCTGTTGGTTTATGTTTGAAATTTTAGGTGCTGATGACCAAGAGGCTTGCAAGCTTAGTCAAGGAACCTTGGGCCAACTCTCTGTGTTACTTGTAAATAGCTGAAAATGTTTGCTAGTTCATACAACGAATCATTGTTAAGTCAGAGGAGACGAAAGAGGGGAATGACATTTAAAGAATCATGACTTCTCTTTGTTTCATTATTTCTGACCTTCATCCACCTTACTTGTGAGTTCCTTGTTGCTTCTGACGTTACTGTGTTCTTGAGGCTGACCACGTAGTGTAAAAATGTGGAAGACCCCTGAGGAGTTACAGGGAAAATCTCTCTGCAATCAGGACTGGGTGTATCAGGCTTTCAAGCTGTTTTTCTGTGTGTAGCACAGTAACTGACTGCTGCTCAGTGGGAGCCTTTCTAGATGTCCAGTTTTTCTGAGTACACTTATTTTATCTTTAAAATGTCCTCAATTTCTGTGCTATTTCCCAGAAAACAAAACAAAACAAAAAAAAAAAAAAAGGAAAAAAGAAAAGGAAAAGAAAAGAAAAGAAAAGAAAAAGGAAAAGAAGAGAAAAGAAAAGAAAAGAAAAGAAAAGAAAAGAAAAGAAAAGAAAAAGAAAAGAAGAAAAGAAAAGCTGTGTCATGTAAAAGGAAAAGACATGTAAATGCATGCTCTCAGCATTTTTTATGTTCTTAAAAAAATAAAACACCAAACAACCCCTATGAAAAAAAAAAAGGACAAAAAAAGAAAAAAAAGGGGAGGGAGGAGGAAGCAACAAGAAAAAAAAAACCAGGTCTCTTTTTTCAAGTTCCTTTTTCTTCTGCAATAGTAAGTGGATGCCACAGGCCAGTGATTTTGGATATATCCATGATATGAGCCTCACAAACAGAGAAATATTTGTGTGAATGAGCCTGTGCCTTATCATGCACAGGATTTCCTTAGGAAGACAATCTCTGGAACTCAAATATGTTGTCATGTTCTGGGTAGTGCTGCCTTGCTCTATTAAAGTGCACCTCAGGATGGCACTGAGTGAAAAGTACTTTCCTTCTGCATTGCCATTTTTTCTCAGTTTTACAAAGTAAGCTTTGTTTCTTGGGTTAGGTTTATGCCTTTACTGTGTCTTTTCCCCTCCCATTATTTATGAAGCCAGTTCCAAGTCACATTAATGCAATCAGTCACTGTTACCAGATCACTCTATGCATTGTAATATATATATATATATAAATGTCTGAGGTGATCACCATGATTTTTAAAAGACTGCTCAAAAATCCCCTGTTGTAGAAGAGAATGAAAATCAGTATCTAAAGAGGGACTCAAAAAAGAAATTTGATGTTTTATTTCAAAAGATATCTTAGTAAGTGTGTTTTCTTTCCATTCCTGAAAGGAGAGAAAAGCCATGTTGACAGATGTGTTCATTACCCTGTGGAGCCCAAGAAAATCTTTATACCAAATAGCACATTAATATTGTATTGCCATCATGTTGCCACAGGTTTCTAAGCAGCCTTGAGGCATCCACTTTCTAACCCATTGGGAACTCTTCATCTCATGAAATATGACATGCCCATTTTGGGTAGAAAAGTACTCAAATCAAGTCACCTTTCATCATCTTGGGACCTGAAAGTTGTCAAAAGACTAGCTTATATATATTTTGTTGTTGTTTGGATTCTCTATTTCATCCTGGCCACTGTTTATGGAATAAAAGATGAAATGTTCAGGGGAAAAAAAAAAAGAAAATAAATCTTGAAATGTTATTGCTGTTTCTTTGTGAAACCCACCCCTGTACCTTGTTTTTTAGCACAATAATAAACTGTCACTCAATCGCGCTGAAAAGCTGAAAAGTTGATGGAAGAAACACTTTTTAATAATACTTTGTTAGTACAAGAAACTCATTATAACTTGGTAGCCTTTGTGCAATCTATTTATCAAGAGTTGAGAAAGAAATGTTATATGGGTAATGCAAAACTTCATAGCTGAACTGTTAAAATAGCCAAGAGTTTTGGAATGGGAAGGATCAGTCAGATCAGGGAGAACTGGAGGGACAAAAGGAAGACAAACTTATGGATCAAAATAAAGTCTAATAAGAGAAAGAAAACAAAGCAGAACTGTGATATATATTAGTAATATGCTATTAATTATGATTATTAATGTCTGTGAATATTACTTTTTATTATTAATATTCAATAATTCGGGAACATTCCCTGAGATTCTTTGGATTTTTGGTCGACAGGAAATAGCTGCACAAAGGATATTTATAAGCACATAATTAAACTGTTTAAACAATCAGAACTTGGAAAATAGGAACACGAAAACAGGAACAATTCTAACTGTGCTTATGGAGCCTTAGCATTAACTCCAGCAAATGTACTCACAATGCTTTGGTCCCTGAGTAAGTTTCCTGTACAAGGAGGCTTCCAAAACTCATGATAATGATCCCAGGGTAAAATACAAAATATTCCAGGTAGAGGGAAGGAGAGAAGAACTGAGTTGCTGCTAAGCTGTCAGTGTAAGCTGCAAACACGTGGCCGTGATGATTCCCAGTTAACAAGCTGCAAATTGGTACTGCTCCCAATGGAGGGTCAGTGCAGAAAGGCAGAAAGGCAAATGGGGTACTGCTCCTGGTGAAGGGTCAATCCAATGCAGAAAGGCAGAAAAGGGGGCCAATTCTAAATCACTCCCCATTACATACACCATTTTCAAAATGAAACTGGCCAATAGGCACTGGCATCATTGTTCTGCCCAGTTAATTCAAAGCTTCGTACCTTGTGTGACCACACAGGCATGTTGAGGGACAGCACCAGGCACCTGACACATGGTGCTAAGCTCCTAGCCCTCAAGGCTTTGCTGCTCCGTTGGTTGCCCATTCTACTCAACTCTCGAAATCCAATGAGGGAAGGAGACCAAGGGTCAAACCGGCCTGGCAGGATTTATGCCTTACCAGGACAGGAACAAATGATGTACCACCACCTACTAGCAGCATGATGCCCTGCCGGTCTCCAAGCAATGACTACCTTAGAAGAACTACCCCCAGACCTCCCTCTTTTCCCTGTTTAATTGCTAAGCGTGATGGTATAGTGTATTGAATATCCCTTTAGTCAGTTTGGGTCAGCTGTTCTGGCTGTGTCACGTACAACTGTCTTGCCCATCTCTGGCCAATTCCCTGTGGTGGCAGAGAAAGAAACTGGGATGTCCTTGATGCTGTGCAGACGCTATTCAACAACAGTTAATACATTACTGTCTTATCAACACTGCTGATTAGTAATCTAAAAGGGCATCATGCAGACCACTATGAAGAAAATTAACTCTATACCAGACAGATCCAGTAAAATACATCCATCTTTTAAGAGCAAACATTACCACATTATCACTTCTGGCACTGTTTTGTAAAATAGCTGATCATATTCCTGTCAAGGACATGAAGCTAAACTGAGTGGTCTCCTGTGTTGATGCTTTGTGACACTGTTTTTAGATTCTTAACCCACAGTTCTACAAATTACAAGGAAGCAGACTGTACACTCGTGTCTTAAATTCTTATAAGAAAATTAAATGTCAGGGGAGGAGAGTAAAAATCAGCTATACTGTTCAAAATTAATTTAAAAACATAGTTTTGGAATTATCCTCCTCTGAGAGCAGGGAGCTATTAAGAGCTGTCACCAAAATGTGTGTATAGTTTACCCAAGTACAGACATAATAAATATATTCAAAGAAACATAATCGATAAGGACTGAAATTAGAAAATACACGTGGAATATATACTCAGCAAGTTTTATCTTTATTACAAAGTCTTCCTTTCAAAATAGAAAGATAGCACCTCAGTGACTTTTAGCAAGTCATACACTATGTTCTGGGAAGTGTTTCTTAAACAGATGAATAAATATGAGTGGACATATTAATGTCTGTGTATGCCCACACTCATATGACCACCACTATATCACAGAATCACAGCATCACGGGGGATGGAAAGAACCTCTGGAGGTTATCTTGTCCATTTCCTCTGCTCAAGAAATGCCAACTAGAGCAGGTAGCCCAGCACAATGTCCAGACCACTTCTGACCATCTCCAAAGATGGAGATTGCACAACCTCTCTGGGCTATAAATATATAGATACACTATAGATATGTGTATCTATAGTATGGGTCTCTAATATTTTTTACAAAGATGAATCAAATGTAAAAAAGTGAGAATTTTGGCAAACATCCAAACATTCATTTTTCATCCAAATTTCATCAATTTCATATTTCATCCAAATATTCATTCACTACTGGAATGGGCTGCTCAGGGAGGTGGTGGAGTCACCATCCCTGGAGGTGTTCAAGGCACGTTTGGACGTGGCACTTGGTGCCATGGTCTAGTCTCGAGGTCTGTGGTAATGGGTTGGACTTGATGATCTTTGAGGTCTCTTCCAACCTTGGTGATACTGTGATACTGTGAAAAGACTACAATTGGCCTTTAAGGGTGTAATGCTTGATCATCTCCACTGGGTATGGTTACCAGGCAGTTGTGTGAGTGTCTGTGTGGGGCTCAGCTGCAGGCTGTGCCTGAACCAGGGCACTTCCTTTATTTCTGTCAGTAGTGGGAGGTTCCATCAAATGCTATGCAGAAAATTGTGATGGGAAAAATAAAAAGGCAACAAAACTACCACCACCAAAAATTAAACCATTTATATTCATATAGTGTTTCAGTGTTTCTAGGTATTGATAAAGTTTTGTCTTTTCAGGGCTGCATGAAATAGTGTGTTATTTTGTTTAATTTATTTGTTAACCATCACAAGGCCACTTTTATACTCTTTTTTTTTTATCCTAAAGATTAATACTGAGACTGATTTACACCTTCTTCTTTGTAAGAATCCAAGAACTACAATTTACAGTTTAATTTAAAATGCTGTTTATAAATTTGTATACCCTTATTTGGAATCATGCTTTAGGACTATGTCATGATCTTGAAAAATGTATATGAGAACATTTACTTATCCACCCATCCATCTAATTTTCAAGTCATATGCAATATGAATAAATACCAAAATCAATAAACAGGATTTTTCCATTGTGAAGTTTATAGTGACTAAAAAAAGTTTCATCAGAGTTGTTTTAAGAAATATCTTATTAGGGTTTATTTCTTTAGTTCAAATTTTAGTTTTCATATGCCATTTGGAAAGACTTGATTGAATTACTTGATTGATGTTCAAATCATAGAATCATAAGTTATTAAAGTAGGTTAAGTCAGCAGGGATCCTTGGAGGCCATCTATTCTGACTCCTCACTCAAAGCAGGGCCAGCTTCTAAATATGAGGTCTTATCAGTGTTTTTGTACATGCTGTTCTTGACATCAAGGGAGTAACTGAAAGTTTATTTATATCTATGAAGGAATTTCTGTTGAGTTGACTTTCAATTAGCCTGGAGTCATTGATAAGAAATGCCTTTTGAGTTCCTTTGAAAATTAGCTTGTACTAATGTGGCGTGATTGAGTATCATATATATGTGTGGTAAGTTGACCTTGGCTGGACACCAGGTTCCCACCAAGCTACTCTATCACTCCCCTCCTAAACAGGGGAGAGAAAACATAATGAAAGTCTAATGGGTTGAGGTAAGGACAGGGACATCACTCAGCAATTACCATCATGGGGAAAACAGACTTGGAGAAATTAGTGTAATTTATTACCAATCAAATCAGAGTAGGGTAAAGAGAAATAAACCAAATCTTAAAATACCTCTCTTCCCTGAATTTTCTACCTCCTCCTCTGAGCAGTGTGGGAAAATGGCTAATGAGGATTGTGATCAGTTCATCATATGCTATCTTGCCACTCCTTCTGTTCCAGGTTAAGCCCATCTGGGGTGGGGGAGTTGTCTGAAACCTGACTTAAGGTAGGCAAGGAGACCTGGCCCCTCCTGGGGCCCCCCCAGGTCAAAGTTTATCCCACTCCCACTTCCTGTCCACAGCCCCGTTTAAGAGGCATTTGCGTTCCTGGTTGCCCTCTTGCTACTCCCTTTGCCTTTGCAACATCTCCTTGCTGCTGCTGTTCCTGATAACCATGTGGCCAGCCTAACCACAGGGCCAACCCTGGTACTTCCTGCACCTAAGGACAATCCCTCTCAATCCAGATAATCCGCTGCCATCCAAACTGGTTTAGTATATACATCTGTATCTATTCCTTTCCCTTACATTTTTGTAACCTTCTTTTACCTTAAATGCCTTTTATTTATTGTTAAAAAATACCTGTTAACTTCCAAATCAANGGGGTTTGGAACTAGATGATCCTTGAGGTCTTCTTCCAACCTCACCATTCTATGATTCTATGAATCTCTCCAAGCATGGGTCCTTTGCGTAAACTGAAATTCTTCACGTACTTCTCCAGCGTGGGTTCTTTCCACAGAGTGTAGTCATAGAAACAGAATCATAGAATGATCTGGGTTGGAAGGGACCTTAAAGATCTTATAGTTCCAATCCCCCTGCCATGGACACCTTTCACGAGATCAGGTTGCACAAAACCTCATCCAACCTGACTTTGAATGCTTCCCAAACTCCCAAACCATCAGAAGGATATATATAGATAGCTATTTATATTTCTTTTCCCTTCCCTAAATTGCTTTCAGAAGATCCCCATTGTACTTTTTGTGTAGATAATTCCTGACTGGATATACAAACCTTTAATAAGTTGTAAATAATTTGTTGTAATACTTTTTTTTTTTTGTTTTGTTTTGTTTTGTTTTTGTTAATTTGTGTTAATAAAGTTGGATATTTTCTATTTCCTCATATTAAATTTGAATATTTATCATAGTCCATTATCAAGTAAGTCATCCCAACAGATTAGCTCAACCATACAAATATTCCACTAAAAGTATGTGAATTATCTGAACCAATATTTTATAGACAAAAGATAACCCTAGAGGCAGTTGCTAAAAGATCTTCAGTATTGGAAAGGTTTTTTTGAGTTAATCCCAACAGACAGCTAAGGCTGCTTGTTCACTGCCCAACAGTGGGGCAGGGAAAGAACTGGAAGAGGAGAATTCAAAGTCCAGTGACACTCACTTTTTCTTTAGCTATGAGATGAAAAAAATTGACATATTTTTCAGCTGTATTGCTGGCAGGGGGTTGGAACTAGATGATCCTCGAGGTCCCTTCCAACCTTACCATTCTATAATATGAACTATGAGTTTTGGTATTTAACAGGGGGGATTGAGCCTGAACTTCTATACTGTAAGCAAATTCCTTCATTGGATGGCTTTGACATGGAGAGTAAGTTGAGGATATAGTGTGTTTTAAATACAAATAACAGAAACTACTGTGAATCAGGGAAAAGAAATATAGAATCATAGAATGGTAAGGTTGGGAGGGACCTCAAAGATCATCTAGTTCCAACCCCCTGCTATAGGCAGGGACAACTCCCACTTGCACAGGTCACTCAAGGCCTCGTCCAACCTGGTCTTGAACACCTCCAGGGAGGGAGCAGCCACAACCTCCCTGGGCAACCTGTTCCAGTGTCTCACCACCCTCACTGCAAACAACTTCCTCCTAACATCCAGTCTAAATCTCCCTCTGACAGTTTAAACCCATTGCCCCTTGTCCTGTCACTACAAGCCCTTGTTAATAGTCCCTCCCCAGCCTTCCTGTAGGCCCCCTTCAGATACTGGAAGGCTACTCTAAGGTCTCCTCAAAGCCTTCTCTTCTCCAGGCTGAAGAGCCCCAACTCTCTTGGTTTGTCCTTACAGCAGAGCTATGTCCATTGTATCAGTTAGTGTAAATGAAACTCAGCTGTTCTCTGAAAAAAAACAAAAACCCAAAACCCAAAACAAATGAAAAAAACCAAACAAAAAAACCCAACAAAACCAAATCCAAATCAGCAAAGCTCATACAGCAGTTGTGGCCCAAAACTAAACATCTTGGTGAATAAAACTAATTATCGTGCTAGCATTTTGTAATAAAAATAAATACATCAATAGATTTGCGAAGTGCCAAAGAAAATATGGTTTCTTATAATTGATATTTTGAAGAATGACTATGAAAAATTAAGAACAATGCACATGGGAAGATGATCATTCTCCCCCTGTACTCTG
>WBNM01043977.1:0-16640 GCA_013399055.1 Ramphastos sulfuratus | reverse complement strand
CTTCCTCCAGGAAAGCAGTTTCTATGCTCCCAGACCTCTCTGGTTCAGAACAGTGTACTGTAAAGGAAGGACAATGAGGACAGTCACTTCAGTGCACGTCTGACCTGAACTGTAGCACTCTTGTTGAGGCACCCTTGATCTGTCAGTATCTCTGTCCTCCACAGAAGAATAAGATTCATCCCAGATCTCAGATGCAGTAATTATGTAGCCTCTGTAGATTTATGTGACACTCATCTCCATGATTTGTCTCTCTTGTGTACATCCATAAATTTATTTTCCCTGCTTGAGATACAGTTATGGATAGTTTTATGGACTCTGCAACTTGAGCTTTAGTTGAATTGTATCTCAGCACTGGACCATTCCTTCCCAAAGTGAGTTTGTTCCCAAATTATGCTCCCTAAAGGAGAGAAATCTTGTCAGCTATCACAGCTGTATAGTGGCACAAGAAGAGCCACAGAGGTAACTGGAGCTGGCTCTGTTCACTGCTGCTTGCTGCCTAAGTGGGCACCCAGAGTTAATTAGTGCTTTATGAAACTTTGTCGTGAGTGATGGATATGGGAAATTAATTTAAACAGAGTTGTAGCTTTGCATTCTTCTTAGAATCACAGAATTGCTTCAATTGGAACAGACCTCTGAGATATTGAGACTAACCAACAGCCTAACACCACCATAGCCATTAAACCATGTCCCATAGTGCCATATACACACATTTCCTGAACACCTTCATGGACAGTGACTCAGCTACCTCCCTAGGCAGCCTCTTCCAATGCCTGACCACTCTTGCAGCAAATAAATTTTCCCTAGTATCCAATCTAAACCTCCCTTGGCACAGTTTCAGGCCATGTTTCAACCCATCTTCTTAACTCCTCAGTTGACTGAGGATTTGATCTGTCACAGAAGATTTTGTCTTTCTTGGTTTCAGTGCCAAAGCAGCTACTCCAGATTGTCAGACTGAAATGGTTTTGGACCTGATGATCTTGGAGGTCTTTTCCAAGCATAGTGGCTCTCTGATTCTGTTTTCTTATTGATGACCTTCGTGAGATTTGTACAGAAAGGAGACCTGAAGCATTTGCTGCTTTACAGGAGCTTATGGCTACAGAAGTTGGTGTAAGGGAAGTGTAAAATACCTGGGGGAAGTAACTCCAAATAACTGTAGGTAATAATAGGATGTAAAGATAGAAAGGTCAGATGGGTACATTGAGGCAGACACAGGAGAAAGGGCTGTGCTCATATATTGCAGAGCCTTCAGGAGAATGGCATTTCTTCTTCATCTCCTGCTCCAGTTCTTCCTCCCACCACCACTTTTGGGCAAACCCTAGGATTGGTTTGGGTTGGAAGGACTTGAGAGGCAAGAGGAGAGATGAAGTCCCCATGATGACAACAGTAACACCCTGGCAAGTGTGAGCTGTGCCAGCTTGTACATGTCTGCCTCTGTGGGAATGGAGCAGCAGCAGGTATCAGGACATTTACTTGTGCTCTCAGCACATAGAATCATAGAATGGTTTGGGTTGTAAGGGACCTTAAAGATCATTTAGTTCCAACCTCCTGCCATAGGCAGGGACACCTCCCACTAGACCAGGTTGCTCAAGGCCCTGTTCAACCTCAAACATGTCCAGGGAGGAGGCATCCATAACCTTCCTGGGTAACCTGTTCCAGTGCCTCCCCACCCTCACTCTAAAGAGTTTCTTCCTAATCTCCGGTCTCAATCTCTCCTCTTCCAGCTCAAAGCCATTGTCTCACATCCTGTCACAACAAGCCCTTGTCCAAAGTCTCTTCCCAGCTTTCTTGTAGGCCCCCTTCAAGTACTGGAAAGTCACTCAAAGGTTTCCCTAGAGCTTTCTTCAGGCTGAAGAGCCCCAACTCTGTCAGCCTGTCTCCACAGGCAAGGTTCTCCAGCCCTCTGATCATCTTGGTGACCTCCTCTGGACCCTCTCCAGCAGCTCCACATCCTTCTTATGCTGGGCCACCAGAACTGGATGCAGTGCTCCAGGTGAGGTTTCACGAGAGCACAGGGAGAGAATCACCTCTCCTGCCCTGTTCTGCTGGTCACGCTTCTTTCAATGCAGCCCAGGATATGGTTGCCTTCTAGGTTGACAGTGCACATTGCCAACTCATGGTGAGTTTTTCATCAGCCCCAAGTCTTGAGTTGTGTGGTCAGAAGTAACAAACTCCTAGTACTGAGCTCTAATATAGTGAGATTCTATTTAAATAACCTCTTCCATCACCATTTCAGAGGTCTACTTTTCTACCAGTTCTCTTGGCTTGCTATTTAAAAGTGCTATGGGATTGTTTACCGTGATGCAGATGCAGATCATCCTTGGACTACTTGAGTGACTGGAGTATTTGGAGCAGTCACAGAGCTCAATATTGGCTGAATTGATTTGTCTAGAATCAAAAAGCTTTATTTTGTACCTGAATGGCAGCAGAATTGAAGGCAGGTTGATTTTCTTCACAAATCAACTCCCTGATACAGTCTCCACTTTGTGTGCAGCTCAGTGAACGCAGCACTCTGATTTCTCTCCCCAGCTGCTGTTTCTGTGTTCAGAACCTTGCCTGTGATTGCAGCAAAATTGTCACTTAGCACTTGAAACATTGGTAACTTTTATGGAGGTTACCAAACTGGAATTTGCTATTTCCTGCAATTTAGGAATTTTTAAATTGTCCCTACTCTGGATCTGTGCTTTCCCTGCTCTCCGTACCCTCAGCACCAGCTCCAAGTGCTGAAGCTGCATTTGGAAGAGTTCCATTAAGGAAGTCCTGCATTTTAAAAGCACGGTGCGTTGTTCCTGCCTGCTTTCACATCGTGCTGTGCAAATGTTTGAGGTTAGGAGGGGATTTTTTTTAAGGCTCCAATTTTTAATGCTGCGGTAATGTCGCAGGAATCTCCATGCTCTCGAGGTTCATGCAGGCATGGTGGAGCAGCCCCACCTAAGCTCCAAGACACAGAACAGCAGGTGATCAAGGCTCTTCAAAGGGAAGTCCTGCAGAACCCAGGAGCTGCTTTCCTGCAGCACTGTCTCTGCATGCTGCTTCCCTTGACCCAGTTGTCTCCAGAGTGACAAAGAACTGTTGGACATTTGCACGTGACAGAGAGCTGAAAATCAGAGCTGCTTTTGTCCAGAGAGGCACAAAGCAAACCAACAAGGTGAGAGGTTCTAGCTCCTGTGGAGCTCAGGAACAAATGTGGCTGGATTTTGGCCATTTTAGGCACTACACAGTTTTACAGACTCAGGCCTTGTGGCATCTGTCACTTGTTCCTATGCGCTCTAAACAGCAGCAGCTCTGCGGGGGCTGGGCTTGGGCAGCAAGTTTAGCAAGAAATGAGGGAGAGCTGGAGAAAACCTTTGAGCTTATCTCACATCATAAAACAGTCTTGATAATATCTCTGGGATAAAAATACCACAGATGTTACCAGGTCCACAATTTACTTGGACAATCCATTCAGCAGCCTTGATTTCAAATGCTGCTAAGTGCAGAGCTTCAGGCCAGCCTCAAATGCCAAGGTGCAGAAATCCCAGGCCGTGCTGATGCTCGGTGGCTTAGTCTGAGGTCAGATATTTCCTAACTCTTCCAAATTCTTACCCATGCTAAATGGCTGTTAGGTGAAGCAGGCGGCTTAGAAGGGACACTAGCAGCTGCTGCTGCGTTTCTCTCTGTTGTTTTAGAAGTGTTGGAGTCTCTTACACCAAGAAAATTACCTGTGGAAACCAGTAGTAACCCCAGGTCATCCACAGGTAACAAAAATGGAAGTACACTGTGGCAGAAACTGGTTAATACAATACAGAAGCAGGATGTACAGAAGCAGGATGTCAGGAATTTAGGAAAACCTGTACTTTCAGGGTGTAAGTCAGACAAATAATCACTTACTTAAATGACAAGAAAAATATATACAGTGCTGAACAACCATTTCTTGAAAGTGTTTAATATTAAATTGAAATGGGAAGATCACATAATCTCATCATAGTGGAGGTTGGACAGGGCTTCTGGTTATCCTCCAGTCCAACACCCCTGCTAAAGCAGGGTCATCCACAGCAGCTTGCCCTGGATCAGGGTCAAGGTGGGTTTGGAATCTCTTGAGAGAAGGAGACTCCACAACTTCTCTGGGCAGCCTGCTCCAGGGCTCCAGCATCTTCACAACAAAGAAGTTTTCTCCCCTTGTTCGGATGAAACCTCCTGGGTTCCACTTTGTGCCCATTGCCCCTTGTCCTGTCCCTGGGTGCCACTGATGAAAGTCTGACCCTGTCCTCTTGCTCCTCCACCCTTTAGCTTCTACTGAGCATTGATCAGATCCCCTCTTAAGGCAGTCTTTGTCCCAGCAAAGAGGACTGGGACAGGAGGTTCTCAGGTACTGTTCTATTGCTGGTTATGTACTGAAGATTCATACCACTGAGGACAGAGAAAATGTGAGGGCAGAAGAGTGGTAAAATGGAATCCAGTCTCTGTCTGAGTGCAGTTGAGAGGAGTGCATTTATGTCAAGAGAAGGGGGGATGTGCTCTGGCTGCTCCCTTCTGCAGGAGCAGATGGGTTGGGGTGTGTGCTGTGCTAATTCAGAACCACCAGGGTTGTTCCTGTGTGATGTGCATCAGGCACAGAGCAGTGCTCCTACAGCCCTTTCAGCAGCCTCAGCTCAGATGAAGCAGAGAGCGTGACAGAGTGCTCTGCTGGCAGTTACAGCAACAGGGACTGGCAAGCAGAGCAGTTGGGGGATGAGTTCATCCGAGGTCTTGATCAGCTCTTCCTGCCTGTGGCTCCTCTGCAGGTGAGATCCTCCTGCTCATCTGTGTGGCCAGTAGGCTGAAGGAAGTTCTCCTCCCCCTCTACTCTGTGCAGATGAGGCCTCACCTGGAGTACTGTGGCCAGTTCCGGACAGCTTAGCTTAGAACTACTGGAGAGAGTCCAGCGAGGGGACAGGAACAGCTCTTTTATGAGGAGAGGCTGAGAGACCTGAGGCTGTTTAGCTTGGAGGACAGGAGGCTGGAGGGGATCTTGTTAATGCTTACAAGTATCAAAGGGGTGGATGTCCCAGTGGTCCCCAGTGATAGGACAAGAGGTCATGGCCATAAAGTTGAACATAGGAAGCTCCATCTGAATGTATGATGGAACTTTTTTACTTTAAGGGTGGCAGAGCACTGGAGCAGGCTGCCCAGATGTGTGTTGGAGAGAAAGTCTCTGGAGGCTTACCAGGGCTTCCTGCACATGTTCCTATGTGATGTGCTTTAAGTTATCCTGCCGTGGCAGAGGGCTTGGACTTGATGATCTTCAGAGGTCCCTTTCAACCTCTACCATTCTGTGATCTCCCCGCTCAGACCTCTAGAGCACTGTCAGGAGGGTCTGAGGGCTTTTGTGGCCCCAAAGATCTTCCATGGAAGCCTCTGGGGCAATCTGTTCTCTTCTGCTGCTGCAGTTCATGCATATCAAAACTGTTCTTCTATCCAGCCTTTGAATTTCCTTGAAAGCCTGGGAGGATGAGTGCAGAATTGTCTTTGTGTAACTGGGAAGCTGGGGAAGATAAGATGTTCAGAGATTCAGGGTAGCAAGAAACTTTTGATGCATATACCATTCTATGATTCTATATCACTGTCTAAAGATGCCTCCAAAGATGAGGAATGCTCAAGTGCACAGTGTTTTCTAGGTTCCTTGCTGTGTGCTTTGGCAGACAAGGTACAAAATGTCCCTTTCCTGACATTTTCTCCTTTAATTTCTTTAGATTTTGGGTGTTCTTGGTTGTTCCATTTTTGTTTTTATTTTCACTATGAATATTTGAATCTCAAGTTAAAGCAGAGAAATAGCAACATTTTTATTATTTTTCTTAGGGAGAGGGTTTAATAAAGAATGGGCCATGTTCAGAGCATTGTGGAGATTACAGCCCTTTCCATGACATTTTGTTCCCCTCTTTAGAGTTTCCTGTCAGGATATATATGCATGGGAACATCACTACAAGTGTATTAACCAAAGGAAGAATGGTGTATAAAAATGTGTATGCTGAACTAGCTTCATTTTCTGCATCCCTTTTGCCGCCCCTTGTTTTAAAGGTTATAGACTCATAGAATCTATGAGTCCTTAAAGATCAGATTGTTCCATCCTCCCTGCCACAGGCAGGGACACCTCCCACTAGAACAGGTTGCTCAAGGCCTCATCCAGCCTGGCGTTGAACATCTCCAGGGAGGGAGTGACTGAGCAACACCTCCCTGGGCAACCTGTGCCAGTGTCTCCCCACCCTCACTGGAAAGAATTTCTTCCTAATCTCTACTTTCGATCTCCCCTCTTCCAGCTCAAAGCTATCCCCCCTCATCCTATCACTACAAGCCCTTGTAAAAAGTCTCTCCCCAGCTTTCTTGTAGGCCCCCTTCAGGTCTGCAAAGATCTGCTTTGGTAGCCTGGCAGACAGTGTTACAACTCTCCCAAGTTAGATTTCTCCAGCAAAGTCAAAAAGAATTTAAACACAGATACTCATACTTGAGGGAGAACCTGACAAGTCTTCAGCATTGAGAATTTGCAGACACAATTATGGGAAAAAGTCAGCTGAAATTTCATCAGCCTCCTCTGTCTCTGAACTTCATCAAGGTCTTGAAAGTTTGCTTTGAAAGTGGATGGAAAAGCCACTGCTGGAAGGCATCAGGACTGTGAGCGGAGATAAAAGGGAGCAGTCTGAGTGAGGGAGTTTGTGTCTTGGTTCCATGTTTATTAGTGGGGTGAGCCTATTGGATGTATTTAGCTGGTCTAATTACCAGTGTAAACAAAGTCATGGGATAGTGATGACAGCTCAGATGTTGATTAGGAATAGTCTTTCTCGGGTCTTTAATGTAATGAGGCAGCCACAACACAAATAGTCTATTCAACCTCTAAAGGAAATCTGTATCAAGGAGGTATAGGAGGTGTCAGCAAGTCCTGGTTACCTCTGGCTGTTACAGCAATTCCTAATCATAGAATCACAGAATGATTTGAGTTGGAAGGGACCTTAAAGATCACCTAGTTCCAAACCCCTGTCATGGGCAGGGACACCTTCCACTAGACCAGGTTGCTAAAGGCCCTGTCCCACCTGGCCTTGAACACTTCAGGGAGGGGGCATCCACAGTTTCCATGAGCAAACTGTTGCAGTGGTCACCACCAACCATAATGAAACTGGGGCAGATTAAATGATGATGTTATTTCAGACCAACCCATCTGCTTGTTGTGGTTGCTTTGCTGGAGCATTTTGGCCTGGGAACATCTCTGTCCCGTTGCCTTCCCTGCTTCCTCAGTTATACAGCTACTTCTCATGCTAATAAATCAAGAAAGCTGTTATTCAGAGCCTACATGATCCTGGCTTTTTGAGCTAAGTAGCAACTTTAAACAAATTACAGCAGTTAACCAAGATAAATGGGTTATTTTGTCCATGGGTGTTAATGAATGGGCTGGAAAGAAGGAGCAGGGTGAGCAAGAATGGAAAGGAGTTTATAATTCTACCAACAAAGGACAAATCCAACCTCTCTTGCAGGGCTCCATTACCCTTAAAGTAAAGAAGTTTTCTGTCATGTTGAGGAGGAACTTCCTGGGTACCATTACCATCTAGTCTTGAGGTCTGTGGTAGTGGGTTGGACTTGATGATCTTTGAGGTCTCTTCCAACCTTGCTATACTGTGATACTGTGATACCTCTTGTCCTACCACAAGACAGCACTGATAAGAGCCTGACCCCTTCTTCTTACCTCCCACCCTTCAGATATTTATAAACATTAATGAGATCTCCTCTCAATCTACTCTTCCCCAGTCTAAACAGCCCCAGGTCTTTCAGCCTGTCCTCATCAGACAGATGTTTCAGTCCCTTCATCATCCTTGTAGCCTCTGTTGAACACTCTCTAGTGTGTATCTGTCCTTTTACTGAGGAGCCCAGAACTGGGGACAGTCCTCCAGGATGCAATCTCACCAGAGCAAAGTGGAGGGAGAAAAGAATCTGCCTTGACCTGCTGGCCATGCTCTTCTCAGTGCACCTGAGCAGAAGCTCTATATTTCTACCACAGCAGAATATTAATGGTCATGCTGGATGATCTTAAAGGCCTTTTCCAACCAGATACTCTGTGATACTGTTTCTTTCAGTTGCTATGATGAGGCACTCAACAAGGGCAGGTAGATTTTAAAGGGCAAGTTTCAATTTCTTTTATTTACTTTGAGTTTCTTTGTTTCATTGCTTTAGCTACTTTAAAAAGAAAAAAAGCTGACTGCAGCACACAGTTATGAGAACTCTAACAAAATAATTTGTGCCTGTGGTATGCTTTTTCCAAACATTTTTCTCATACCATGTGCCTGTCTTGGGACAATAAAGCAAAGTTCAGGAACTGTGTTTTCAGAAATAAGTAGTATTTTGTGAGTTGGCAAGAACCTGATTCTTATTGTGTTGCATCTTAAATTACATAGGCCTTGTTTTTCAGCCCAGGAAGCTTCAAGAAATGCCAGGAATGAATTATTTCATGTTATTGCTATTAATTATTAATGGATGGGGCAGTAGGAACAGCTAGACATAGCTTTGGGCTAGTTTCGTTTGCCAGCTCTGTCTGCACTGGTCCCACCACAGGGACTCTGCACACCACAGCATGGAAGAGGGGAGATTTAGACTGGAGATTAGGAAGAAATTCTTCACAGTTAGGAACAGGTTACCCAGAAAGGTTCTGAATGTCCCCTCTCTAGAGGTGTTCAAAGCCAGGTTGGATGAGACTGAGCAGCCAGGTCTAGTGGAAGGTGTACCTGCCTATGGCATGGGGGGCTGGAACTAGATGAATCCCTTCCAATCTAACCTGTTCTATGATTTCTATTCCATGATTTCTCTGCACCTCAGTTCTGGCAGCCCCTGCAGTGTCAGAAATCACATTGTTTGTGTTTGAAATACATGATTTAAACCCAAAGCATCACTAATGGTATTTGCAGTGTCCAGAGCAACACAGATGGCAGGTCATTATGGTTTGACAGCTCACTGTGACCCCGATGTTTTCAGCTCTTAATGGTGCTTGGGTGTAAACTCTGCTCTGCTTATCATACATTCCCATTACAGGCAGTACCTTAGCAGTCAGGCCACTATCTAAATGAGCACAAAAAATGATTTGTGTTTATTTTGCTCTGCAGCACAAGGTGGGCCAGTGTTATTTAGCTCCTTACATTCCTGTCCTGCAGATAAATATTTAACTTGGTACCCAGGTTTGTTCATGGGAGAAGAGGACTGGATTATATCAGCTCCTCTTTCCTCTGTTCCAAATCACAGAATCATTTTGTTTCAATTGGAGGAGCCCTCTGAGGTCGAGTCCAACTGACAACCTAAGACCACCACGGCCATTGAACCATGTCCCATAGTGTCATATCCACACCTTTCTTGAACACCTCCAGGGACTCCACCACCTCCCTGGGAAACATATTCTGATGCCTGACTTCTCACTGACTGCGTCCTCTAGCCCTGGTGTTTGCTAAATTCATTGCCTGTCACTCTATCTAGCATTTTAAAGGTGTGATGAAAATTTAAAGCTTGAAGCAGAAAGCTGAGTTTTAATTAATAAACAATTTCAGAGCAGTAACATCCGTGAAGCCCTGTTAATGGCAATTATTTTTCTTTGTAGGTTGAGGAAGGGAGGAAAGAGGCAAATAAAAGCCTTCTTCAACTACACGGAGCCAGCTTGATAGTTTCAGTAAATCAAGAAAATTGTTTCTTGATGCTGACATTTAGTGTGCCTGGCAATTCTTTACTAGGAATTACAAGGAAGAATTTCCTGTAGGTTAATGTTAAGTTCTCTAATTTATTATTGTTAGTGAATATTTTATTTTCATTTTTCATGTCAAACACCTGAGAACGCATTAGAATGAGGATTAAATTACAGCAGTGTTCTGTGCTGGCTCTCCTGAGGTTCCACTTTCCTTCTGGTTGTACCTGTGCAAACTTCCACACAGAGTGTTTTAGGGGAAATTCCAGTGGCTGATGGGGCAGCTGCTGTGTCTAAAAGCTAAACTATAGCACCTCGTGCTCTGCCTTTTTTAAGTGATGGGCTGCTTTTAGTGTGGGGTGATCAGTCTGTGCACAAGGGGACAGAAAACCTGAAGGGAGCAGGCTGCTTCTTGCTTATGACCAAGGAAGAAGTGGAGTCATGCAACTACTACAGCCTGGGGAGGTGGGTGGAAGCAGGCAGAGCAGCCTCCTGTTCCATAAAGACCTAAAGAACTGAATGTGCCAAGGTTATTGCTGTTGGAGGCTTTGCCCTGCATTAGGTCTCATCCATTAATCTGTGCTGTCATTCCACAAGCAAATTTCTTGCCAGGGATGTATGAAAGGCCTAATATAGAAGTGATAATCCCAGCATGGTGATGGGTGCAGTCCACCCATCCTCTAAATCAGGGTCACCCAGAGCAGGCTGCCTAGGATCACAATGTCCAGGTGGGTTTGGAATCCCTCCAGAGAAGGAGACTGCACAACCTCTCTGGGCAGCCTGTTCCAGAGCCCCAACACCCTCACACCAAAAAAGTTTTTTTTTCTCCTGTTCCTGGGTTCCAGTTTGTGCCCACTGGCCCTTGTCCTGTCCTTGGGCACCACTGACAAGAGTCAGTTCTTGTCCCCTGCCTATGATATATTTAGCATGCTCATCTTCCTGGTCCAATGCTGGTTATGAAAGCAGTATTGCTGTGGAGGTTTTCCCTTATGTCTCTCACTATTTATAGTTATTTCCTGAAGGTAGGTTAGACTTCTACAAAATCCAATTCACACTATGGCTTGGCTTACCAACCAACCTACTCCCCACCTCTCTCTGAGGAGAGTGAGAGCAACCTGTTTGAATCAAACTGCTGGAAACTAGACAGGCAGGAAAACCTTTAGTGAGCTGGGTTTAAACTTCATATCTTTGCAAGTAGTATTTAGCCTTCTTTTTAGATATAAAGGTGGGGATTCCCTTCAGTCTTTGTTTAGAGTTTTGAAATTACATATTGGTGCCAGGGACATTTTGTACTCCAGAGAGATCATGCAGCAGATGATCTTCAGGCAAAGGTCAGAGTTAGGGCTTTGCTTCTTGGAGGCTCCTTCCTGTGGCAGTTCAATGAAAGCCAAGATCTCACCCTGAGGTTTTCACTCCCAGACTTTATTTCACAGTGTGAGCAGATCTTGAGCTGCTTTTTTTTTCCCTCCTCTATGGACCCTGCTTGCTATGTTTGTAAAATACGTGTGGAGTCATAAAACTGCAGAATGTAGACAGCACAACAGAAGAGCTTACATTTTACATCCTAGAACATGAACAAACCACATCATTGCTCTACTGCCCATAGGTCTGTCTCTGACAGAAACAAAAGTTTGGACCTAAGCAAATTAAAGTTCATATTATGAAGTTCAGCATTGATGAATGAAATGGAGAGAAAATCACAATGTCTAAAACCTCCAAGAAAACTTGTAAGTGCATTCCTTGATGTTTTAATTTTACGTTTAACCCAAAATTCACCCACTCACATGTTCAGTCCACCTCAGATACTGCTCACTGCTGCTAGACATTGAGGTGCTGGAGCATGTCCAGAGAAGGGCAACAAAGCTGGTAAAGGATCTGGAGAACAGGGCTGGTGAGGAGCAGCTGAGGGAACTGGGGGTGTTTAGGTGGAGAAGAGGAGGCTGAGGGGAGACCTCATTGCTTTCTACAACTCCCTGAAAGGAGGTTGGAGTGAGGTGGAGGTTGGTCTTTTCTCCCTAGTATCAGGTGATGCAATGAGAGGAAATGGCCTGAAATTGTGCCAGGGGAGGGTTAGATTGGAAGTTAGGAAAAATCTCTTTGCTGGAAAAGTGATGAGGGATTGGAACAGGCTGCCCAAGAAGATGATGGAGTCACCATACCTGGAGGTATTCAAGAATTGTGTGGATATGGCACGTTAGGACATGGTTTAATGGCCGTGGTGGTCTTACGTTGAAGGTTGGACTTTTTGGAGGTGTTTCCAACTGAAACAATTCTATAGTTCTAGAAACTCGTTTGTTTTGTTCAATAGATTGCTGCTGCTGGTGTTATTTAATTTTACCCCCATAAAGTTAGGGGGTTTTAGTTATGCAACAAGACATCAAAGAGGCATGAGCAAGTTTGCCTTCCGGGAAGAATAAATACCAAATTTCTCTTTGAAGCTGGAATCAAAGTGAGAGTGCAAGTGATTGGTGAGTGTAGGGATGACAGGTACCCTGCATGGAAGTTAATCAGAGTTTTGGCCTTGACAGATACATCTCTTTTTAAATACTTGTGTTTCTCTTTCTTGTGATTTTCAGCTGTAAGCCAATTTTATTCACTCCAGTGAGGCAGGGTCTCCATCTAATGGATTCCTTTGTTTGTAGTGCAAAGGAAGTTTGAGTAGATGGAGTAAAGATAGGATCCATCATCTTTAACAGATGAAGGGCAAAAAAAAAGGAAAAAAGTGTAAATAATACAACTTAAGACATCTCAAACTATATCAAGAAGTGCTTGATCACCTGGAACCATTCACTTGAACACTACAGCAAAGGATGCCTCAGGAAAAATCTCTCTTAGTTTGGCTTTTGGTGACTGACTTTGGTGAAACTTCTGAAGTAGTGCTTTCCTACAGGAATGACTGTAGGAAAGCGGCTTTCAGCTGTCTTCATTCTCTTCTGGAAATACTGAGGGAAGTGTGGTCCTTAGACAGCATACACATGTGAAAAACTGCTTTGTTGTTGGAGTTGATCCCATTGCATCAATGATGTTTGTTTGATACAACGAAATTTCTATTGATATTGAGGTGCTGGAGTGTGTCCAGAGAAGGTCAATGAGGCTGGTGAGGGGTCTTGAACACAAGTCCTATGAAGAACAGCTGAAGGAGCTGGGGTAGCTCACCTGAAGAAGAGGAGACTGAGGGGAGACCTCATTGCTCATTACAGCTACTGAAAGGGGCTGTAATGAGTTTGAGGCCTCTTCTCCCAAGTAAGAGGTGATAGAATGAGGGGAAATGGCCTTAAATTGTGCCAGGGGAGGTTTAGGACAAATTTCTTCACCAGAAGGGTCATCAGGTGCTGGAACAGACTGCCCAGGGAGGCAGTGGAGTCACTACCCTTGGGGTTGTTTAAAAGATGTTTGCATGAGGAGGTCAGGGCCATGGTCCAACAGCTGTGTGCAGGGAGGTGTTAGTTTATGGTCTTTTCCAACCAGGTGCTTCTATGATTCTATTTCTTTCTGTGATTATTATATGTATTTAATATATTTGGGGTTTAACTCTGCTGAAAGCTGCAGTTTTGCATTTACCAGTTGCAGACAAATGAACACAGGTGGAAACAGCCAGTCTTTTCCAGCACTGGATGTGGATGGATATTTTAATGAAGATTTCTTCTAAATATTAAGAACTAGATTAATACTTCATTAGTGGCAACCCAAAATCTTTGCCTTGACAATTTAGTTAACCACAAAGTCTGTAGATGTGAAAGAAATAAAAACTCCCCCCCCCCCCCCCCNACCCCCCCCCCCCCCCCCCCCAGTAGACCTGAGGTTGCACTGTTTCCCATTACTTTATTGTCTATGTGGTGTTTATGTTACTTGGTGCCATGGTGAATTTTCTGCTGCAATTTGTGTGTCGTGGAGGCAGGGAATTAATGTGTCCAAGTCAGGAATTATAAAAATAGAATTATTTTATTTTCCTGAAAGCCCTGCCCCTAAAACTGTATACAAAACTAGTTTAGATTTATTTACAGGTTCTAATTCGATCGAGAATTCTTCAACAGAATGTTATGGACAAATTTAGAGATTTAGGAGGTCAGGAAACAGAAAAGGCTAAGCTACAAACACAGCTTTACCCCACTACCAGTCAGGCTGAGCAGAGAATTAAGGGCCCAGCAGCAGGCTTTACTCATGAAGGTGAGATCGGTGTTTGACGATGATCCCTTGCTGGGTTTCTCTGTGGCTCGGCTACCTTCTGATGCTGCAAGCAATATCCAATAGTCTGGATCCCTGCAGTAGAAGCCCAAGGTGGGTGGAGAAGCTGCCAAAGTCAGAAGTGTCTTCAAGCACGACTGCCACAAGGCAGGGATTTGTGGGAGTGACACTGCCTCGGCAGTGGCAGGAGAGAGCCAAACTGCTCAGGTCTGCCCAGTGCAGAATAGCAGCCAGGAAATTGGCTGCTGCATGGTCTGAGAGCAGCTGGGTCTGGTGAGAGCAGCTGGGTCTGGGTGCCACCATCAGCTCTCTCAAAAGGACCTCAGGACTTGCCAAGCTTGCAAATCCTCACAGAGCAGTGCAGAAGTGGGGAGAGGTGTCCAAAGGCAGGGACAGTGCAAAACTGAGAGCAGTGTAAAAAAGTAGAAGCCATCCAAAAGTGAGGATGGTCCAAATGGGAGCTCTGTCAAGGCAGGGGCTCTTAAGGCAGGAACTCTTTTAAGGCAGGAACCACTTTGTGCCTTCTGCCTTGCTCTATTTGTGCTTTTCTAGGCCAAATGTCCATTTGCCAATTTATACTGGACACGAAAACCCAGCCAGCCACCAGCCTGATTCCTGGTGTGAGCTGCCACACGGCTCAGCACACCTGTGGGGAAAGGCCTTTTGCTGTTCCCCCTTCAAGCCCTCAGGGCAGGGCGGGGGGAAAGCAGTTTTCATACCCTCTTCTCTCCATTCAAACCCATAGAGGAGGGGAGAAGGAAGGAATTCGCAGTGCTCTGGAACATTCCACCCTGGTGGCAATGGGCAGATTTGTCTAGAAATTCAGAGTAATGGGTAATAACCCTTTGTAATTCAGTAAAGTGTGTGTCCCATCATTGTGCCTCAAATTCTCTTGTCCCCACCTCAGTTTAGCCCAAGTGTGGTAATTAATTGTTTGTATCTAACATAGTTGATACAAAATTGTTGTTTGTATCAAAGTAACACAGGGCTGCAAGCTGGCTGATAGCTTTGTTTAGGTCCTTTTTGGCTTGTTACGGCTCTGTTTTGCTTTTCATAAGATGAAGAGTTCACATCACTCCTGCTGCTATGTTTTTGAGAACCAGGGCTGTGAAACCCCCCTGGGGCTTCCCTTTCCAAAGCAGGTTACACACAGGGAGCAGCGCTGCAGAGAGCACAGCTTGCTTTCACCTCCATCTTTCCATCTTCCTCCTTGAGCATGTCAGGAGACCTGGAAAAGGCACAATCCTGAGCTTCTAAGCAGTTGACGAAAAGTAATGAGTACTGGGATTAATGCCACACCTGTCTGAGCCAGCCCTGTGACAACTGCTAGAATGAGGTCCAAATTTGGATGAGTTTACTGTGGCGACTTCTGGCAGGAGAGTGCTGTGCCACTCACACCCAACTCATTCAAGAGTACTCCACAACATACTGTATCATAGAATGTTTTGGGTTGGAAGGTACCTTAAAGATCAGCTAGTTCCAAACCCCTGTCATGGGCAGGGACACCTACCACTCGACCAGGTTGGTCAAGGCCTCATCCTAATAAAGATTGCACATTTAAATTGCACTATCACAAATAGATATGATAAGAAGNTTATTTTCTCTCCCTTTTTTTTTTTTTTTTTTTTTTTTTTTTTTTTTTTTGTTTGATTTTTTTGGTGGTTGTTGTTGGGGTTTTTTTGGTTTTTTTGTTAGCATCAAGGAGGTTGGAAGAGACCTCCAAGCTCATCCAGTCCAATCACCCAGCCCTATCCAGTCAACTAGACCATGGCACTAAGTGCCCCATCCAGTCTTTTCTTCAACATCTCCAGGGACAGCAACTCCACCACCTCCCTGGGCGACTCACTCTGGGAAGAACTTCCTCCTAATATCCAGCCTATACCTACAGGCCAACCTGACCTTGAACACCTCCAGGGAAGGGGCATCCACAGCTTCCCTGGACAATGTGATTCAGTGTCTCCCCACCCTTAGAATAAAGAATTTCTTTTTAATATCCAGTATAAATCTACCTTCTTCTAGCTTAAACCCATGCTCATCTATTACCTCCCTAAGTGTGATGTCTACCTCCCCTTGATTAGGGAAAGTTCCACTGCCTCTGCCCCGCATTTGTGGTGCTTGGGTAGGGAGAACAAAGCCTGGCAAGTGCAGATTTAAACTCAAACAGTTCTTCTCTCTCAGGTTTTGCATAGCTTCCACATCCATCTCTGGACTCTGACCCCCTGAATGCAAATAATTATAGTATTCAGGTTTCTTCTTTGAGATGATTAAATCATTTGGGATATCAGATGGAGGGGCTCATTTATGTGATTTTGCTTTAATTAAGGGATTAAAAAAAAGCATCACTTCAGCAAATCATGGCTTGATAGCAGTGCCATAATTATGTTCAGGCTAGGCTGTACTTTTGTACTCTGCTTGTAGGAGAATGTTTAATGACAAAAATCTTACCCTGTTGATATATAAAAAGAGCCTAATTTGCTTAATTTTTATTTTGTAAGTAGAACATCTAATTTATTCTGTGCTGAATTTACACTGTTTGACCAAAAAAAAAAAAAAAAAAAGTAGGCAGGCTTTTTAAGTCCATTATATCATTAGAGCTGTGCACACTTTCCTCTTAGCCAGGCTCTTAGTAGTATCCAGGTAGGTAGAGAGGCATTGGAACAGGCTGTGCAGACATGTTGTGGAGTCTTCTTCCCTGGTAAGATTCCAAACCCACCTGGCCATTGTGATCTACAGCTTGTGCTGTCTACAACTACCTGAAGGGTGATTGTAGACAGATGGGGGTCGGTCTCTTCTC
>WBNM01043975.1:0-36803 GCA_013399055.1 Ramphastos sulfuratus | reverse complement strand
AGATAGAGATAGAGATAGAGATAGAGATAGAGATAGAGATAGATCTATCTATATATATGTTGAAGGCTTTGATTCACAACCTCATCTTTCAGAACCTACCCTTTAGACCCAGGTGATAGGGCTGCAGTCTGGGATGTCCAATCTGCTGATATCCAATCTGGTCATTACCCTAATCCCCTGAGAAACAAAGCCTGGCAGCCTTGCCTGGGTTGTTGTTTTTTTCTTTTTTTTTTTTTTATTAGGGATTACAACTCCTGTGATCAGTTAATCCAAGAAATTACTCAGTTTTTCCAGCTTGCAAAGTCAAAATATGATTGCTCTTCAAAGAATGCAAACTTGCAGGAATTAATCTCTTCATCTAGGGGATGTAAGGGCTCTTTACTGATGTTATACACAAACACTGCCATGTGTGGGCTCCATAAATCTGTCTCACCCTGTTACTAGTTACTTTCTCCAGATGCTTTGAACTTTTACAAAAAGTTGCTTAACCAAAAAAAAAAGAAAAAAAAAAAAAACCAAAACCCAAAAACCCAGCACAGCTGCCACATGTTGTAATTTCCTCTTTGGGGGCATCTGTTACTGTCTTTACAAAGGTTTTGCTAACTTTCCCCTCCCTCCCCCCCCACTTTGTTGTATTTCTCAGTATCTCGCTTGCATTTTATCCCAGAAAACAAAGCTGCTCCTCACTGTGTTTTCAGCACCTTCCCAACACCCTGCAGGATACAGTTGGATAAAATCAGGCTGCATTCAGCACTCAGTGTAGAAATGAAGTTTCCCAGCCCTCTGAACTCTTTTTTGGACAAGTTTTGCAGCGTTTATGGAGCGTTTGACTTTTTGTCTGACCAACAGTGGTGTCAAATTCAGGCAAGAAGAGGCGGGGGGTGGGGGTGAAAAAGAGGGAGGGAGAACTTCTGCAAAGGCAATACATTAAAATAAATAAATAATTTAAAAAAAAAAAAAAAAAAAGGATTAAAAGGTCACAGTGTGAACTTTATGTTCTACAGCCCAAATGTTTCCCCTTGTGCTTGTGAATGCCTCTCCTGACTTCAAAGGTGTCATTTTGGAAGAAGGTGAGTAGGGCTTGGCCCATATTCCTGAGGACAAACACTGACATTCCTTGGGTGACCTCTCAGCCCAACGCATCAAAAGTTTTGCTTAAGTTGCACCTACAAAATATGTCTGCAGAGGCACAAACAGCTTCTCCACTGCAAAATGAGCAGGGACGTGCCAAAATGCATCCAGCAGCAAGCAGAAGGCCATGAAGATCTTTCCTCTCTCAAGAAGGAGTTTTGTGTGATGGAAATAAGTGAAATATAGACTGGAGTAATGTGCACCACAAAGCACTTTTGGGCCTCCCTACGTCAAGGAGCAGCCATCTGGAAAATGCTCAGCTGTGCCCCACCACTGTGGTGTCTGACATTTGACATGGGAATGGAAACAATAATGTGGTCCTGATGCCATTATGGTCTGTAACGCGCGTCAGGGGTGCTGGAGGAGTTGGGGTGGTGCACTGGAGGAATGCTGCATCTGTGTGAAACCACTACCTTGCAAAATCACCCAGGGGTTTGTGTGCAATGTAAAACGACTTGCATGAGCATTCCTGGTTACAGCTGCATCCCCCCCATGGCTGACCTGAGGATGCTTGCAAACTGTATCTCCTCTCCCAGCTCTTCAGCCTGGAGAAGAGAAGGCTTCCAGGAGACCTTAGAGTAGCCTTCCAGGATCTGAAGGGGGCTACAGGAAGGCTGGGGAGGGACTATTTATAAGGTCTTGCAATGACAGGACAAGGGGCAATGGGTTTGAAATGGCAGAGGGAAGATTTAGACTGGATGTTAGGAGGAAGTTTTTTGCAGTGAGGGTGGTGAGACACTGGCACAGGTTGCCCAGGGAGGTTGTGGCTGCTCCCTCCCTGGAGGTGTTCAAGGCCAGGTTGGACGAGGCCTTGAGTGACCTGTACTAGTGGGAGGTGTCCCTGCCTATGGCAGGGGGTTGGAACTAGATGATCCTTGAGGTCTCCTTCCAACCTTACCATTCTATGACTCTATGATTCTATGTTCAGCAGTGCTCCAGAGATCACCACTCTGCTACTTCCAGCCCAGAAAACGCCTGACTCTGGGGGAAACAAGACAAGATTGGCAGGAAGGGAAGCAGATGTGTCTCCAGTAACCACCACCTGCTCCTCAGCCTCCCTTTGAGGTACCCTCCTGCTCGTTCTCAGCCACCACGCGCGGAGGTGAGTCACGGTGGGTTTCCGTGTGGAGATGTGAGGCAAACAACCACACACCCACTCAGCAAATTGGCTCAGTTACAGTGCCTCTGCTGGAGTTTGCATTAGCAAAATGATCTAAATAACCCCATCTGTCCCCAGATCCTGGGGGCATCCTGGTGCCATTCAGCAAGAGAAGACAGAGGAGTTCAAGCAGCTGAAGCAGGGATCTTGACTCATTGTTTTCTAACTACACTTGGGGATCTGTTTTATTGTGTGGCCTTTTAAAGTTTATTTCTCTCCTGACTAATATAAGGAGTGAGTGAATGATTTTATTTGGCAGATATTGCTCATTTCTCCTATTGTCGTTGCTTTTTTCTCTACTGTCCTTTTTTTTTTTTTTTTCCTTCTTCTTCTTTCTTCTTCTTCTTTTTTGGTTGCTGATTCTTTTGTAAACCACAGATAAAATTAGCTGAGTTTGAGAGTTTTATTTTGCTTTCTGCAGCTTAATTTTAAGTAGAAGTTTTGTCATCGCTCCTCTCCCCTGAAGACAAGACACTGAGAGAGCAGCATGAGTAAGCCAGAGCTTATCACCTCCTTCCTGCAGAGGAGATGCACCTCAGGTTGGCAACTCAGATAAACCATCAGCCTGAAAGTAAGTGTTTGGCTTTTCCTCTTAGCTTGCTCTTAAAGCAATCTGCTGGGTTTCAACGTGGCTAGAGCAAATTTGGTCTAAATGTTGGCATGATCCAACAGGAACTGTTTCTAACACAAATGTCAGGATGTTGAGCCTAAGTGCTGCAGAAAGTGACCTTGGCCATGTGGTCCATCCTTGCCCCTCCTGCACAAACCCACAGGAGCTGCCATCCTGCAACCAGCTTCCCAGCAGCTGCAGAAGTTACAGAGGGATGGATCTAGATTTGGTGGAATCCGAATTGTCTTCTACCTTGCTTGTTTTTATTGCACTGACTAATGTCTGGGATTTTTTCTTTTCTCCCCATCAAGGCTTTTGGGCACGATTTAGACTCCTTCTGAGGTTGCTATTTAGAGTTTAGGAAGTAATTAGCAAGAAGGACAAAGGGAATTATTAGACATCTCCCTGTCCCTTAGGATTGGCTGTTTGCTGTCATCCCAGGCTTAGTACCTGTGGTGGCTCTACTCTTAGAGCAATGCAAGGGACAATCAGAATAGAATCATAGATCCACAGAACAGATGGAGTTGGAAGTGACTTTAAAGATAATCCAGTTCCAGCCCCAACTCCAATCCTCCTGCTGGATTAGGTAGCTCAAGGCCTCATTCAGTCTGATTTTAAACATTTCCAGGGATGAGGCATCCACAACTTCTCTGGGCAATCTTTTCCCATGCCTTACCACCCTCACAGTAAAGAACCTCTTCCTAATGCCCACTTTAAATCTCCCCTACTCTAGTTTAAAGCCATCACTCCTTGTCCTATCCCTTATGAAAAAAATCCCTCCCCAGCTTTCTTGTAGCCCCTTTTGGGTGCTGAAAGGCCACTCTAAGGTCTTCTCCAGGCTGAACAGACCCAATTCCTTCAGCTTGTCCTTGTAAGAGGATGCTCCAGCCCTCTGATCACCATCGTGGCCCTCCTCTGGACTAGCTCCAGTTTAGCAGCAGGACAATTTTCCAAGCACATCATTTAGTGGAAGGCCAGCATGAAATTTGTAAAGGAAATAGGGAGAGAAAGCCCAACCTAAGCTCCAGCAGCCCAGCACTTCTGAGAGTCAAGCCCTTCACTATCAGTGGTCTCTGCTATCCTCCTCCTTTTCTAATGATCCATTTGACTACAATTTGCAGAAGCAGACTCGGCAGGATAATTGGATAACTGCAGACCAGTGCCAAGCAGCTCCCTCAGGGGTCAGTGCTGGCACCAGTGCTGTCTGACATCTTTGTCAGTGCCATGGACAGAGGAATCAGTGCACCCTCAGCAAGTTTGCAGCTGGCACCAAGCTGTGTGGCACAGCTGACTTGCTACAGGGCAGGGATCCATCCAGAGGGACCTGGACAGGCTGCAGAGGTGTGCCCAGCCCAACCTCATGACATTCAACAAGGCCAAGTGTAAGGTCCTGCACCTGGGTAGGCACAATCCCAAGCACAACTCCAGGCTGGGTGGGGAATGGCTGAGAGCAGCCCTGAGGAACAGGCCCTGGGGGTGTGGGGTGAGGAAAAGCTCAAGATGAGGCTGCAGTGTGAGTGCAGCCCAGACAGCAACTGTGTGCTGGGCTGCAGCAAGAGCAGTGTGGGCAGCAGGGCAAGGGAGGGGATTCTGCCCCTTTGCTCTGCTCTCCTCACACCCCAGCTGCAGTCCTGTGTGCAGTTCTGGAGCCCCCAGCACAGGAAGGACATGGAAGTGTTGGAGCCAGTCCAGAGGAGGCCACCAAGATGCTGAGAGGGCTGCAGCAGCTCTGCTGTGAGGACAGGCTGAGAGAGTTGGGGCTCTGCAGCCTGGAGAAGAGAAGGCTTCCAGGAGACCTTAGAGTAGCCTTCCAGGATCTGAAGAGGGCTACAGGAAGGCTGGGGAGGGACTATTGACAAGGTCTTGCAATGACAGGACAAGGGGCAATGGGCAACATGATCTTTGATCACGTTGGGTGAGTCTGTGCTCCACAACCTCCCTGGAGGTGTTCAAGGCCAGGTTGGAGGAGGCCTTGAGTGACCTGTGCTAGTGGGAGGTGTCCCTGCCTATGGCAGGGGGTTGGAACTGGCTAATCTTTGAGGTCCCTTCCAACCTTACCATTCTATGATTCTATGATTAATCTCTGCCTGTAAAGTAGCTGCTCCAAGGCAGTGAGGTTGAGAAAAATCTGTCTGCTGGAAACTGCTTTGTCCTCTCCTGTGCTGCTCTCTTAATATGTGCTCTAATAACAGTGCAAAAGGGGAAAACCATTTGGGAAGGGTATGTTATTTCTCAGTGCCTCGTGTTGGAATCCATGTCACTGTAGAAGTTATTATTGTAATAAAAAAGTAAAAATGAGTTCTCAAAATACACTCCAGCAGATTATTCAGGACAGCCTGTAAGCAGAGCCTTAATGCTAAGCACATGCATGGATGGCTCTGAAGTCAAACCAAAGACTGCTGCTGTGAAGAGGGCTGAATTTAAGTTAGCTCTTTTCCTTACTCAGGACTCCAGGCCGACCCCTCCAGATAATGTAAAAAGACAGACACAAACTCATGGGGGAAAAAAAATCCTAATCAGATTAAACCAGTGGTAAATTCCCCTTTGCCAGAGTGCAGCCCAGACTTCGGCGCTGGCCTAGGGCAGACTAAATGACTGTGTTTGTTTTTAGAAGCATTTCTGTGCTAGCTGTGAGGGCCAAGCATGCATGTGGCGTGGTGTTTGTGCCCTCCTTGCCGTTGCACAACACCCATCTCGATAGGGATTAAGCTCCATCTTCAGCAGTTGGTGGATTTCTCTCTTCTACAGGCATGCAAAAGTCACTCCAGCCCCTCTGGCTCTGATGATCAGGAGAAACTCGATGGACTTGATGATCTTAGAGATCTTTTCCAGCCTGGTTCATTCTGTGATTCTGTGAGGCTTTCTTCGCTTTACTCAGGATGAGTTTTTCCTTCTCCCATAATTTACAGCTCCTTCCACTAATTCAAGGTTTATCTTGATGTTCTTACGTGTTTTTGAGCCTTCATTGTAGTGGGCTGAGCAAAACCAACCNGCCCCTTGTCCTGTCATTGCATCCTGATGCAGGATGAGTTCCATGTTCCACTTATTGAATAGATCTTCTCTGACTCTGTTCTAGTTTAAATTAATTTTTCTTGCATGGAGTCACCAGAAAGACAGTTTTTAGAGATGCTTTTGTCTAGACTTTGTGCAGTGACAGGAATATTCCCTTATCTCTCTTGGAAATAATTGGGTGGATACAGCAAGAATTGAGTTTGCTTATTCATCAGCACATCGAGTCGCTGGACCATTGTTATAGCACAAAAGTGTAATGCTCCATCTCCTCCCCTCTGCTTTCCAGTTGATGAAATTGCTTCTCAGCCTCAGCTGTGGGATTTTTCACTGCTTGCACCTTATCAAGAAGATTTCCCAGCAGTGAAGCTGCTGTGAGGAGCAGGTCCTGCTGTGCAGGGACCTCTAGCAGAGATGTCTGGTGCCACCTAGGCCAGGCTAGGGAAGAGGACACCTGCCTGCTCCATCGTCTCTCAAGCCAAGTTCCCATTTGCTGCTGGACTTTTGGACTAAGTGTTTTACTTTTTTTTCTTTATTTTTTAAGTGATCTTTTAAAATTAACTTGCAAGGATTAGCTTGGCCTGCCCAGGAGGACAACAGATTCTCCAACCAAGAAATCCTCTAGATGGCTGCCAGAAAAATCAGAGGAAACTGAGATGCGCCTCCAAAATATTTTCCTTTCTCTTCATGCTAGTCTAGTGGGAGGTGTCCCTGCCTGTGGCAGGGGGGTTGGAACTAGATGATCTTTGAGGTCCCTTCCAACATAAACCATTCTATGATTCTATGATTCTATGAAAGCTGCTCTGATAGACTCAGCAGGCAGCAGACTTTAACAAGCCATGAAAACAAAAGAGCAGCCAGAGATATGCAGATGCACCCATGCAAACCTACTTAAGGCTTTAGCACTGCATATGAATTAAATCATTTCATCACTAAAGGCTGTTATACTGAGGGCATGAAACAGGCAGATGCCTGCCAGCAGGAGCTCTCCTGCTTTTTGCTTTTCAGCGTTAGACATAGGTGGCTTCATAATGCTTCCGTTAGACCTGAAACAAGACACCACCGACCCGTACCTACACATCTGGTGAGACCTGCCAAGACCACAGCTCTGCAAAACCCATCACCTGTCCCTGCTTTATCAGGAGAACACAGCATGGAACAACCCAGCCTACTGCCAGTTAACATGATTCAAAGATGTGTTTCTCATCCTTTCCGCCTCTCTGAGGCGGTTGCTCCGTACAAGAGCTTCCTCAGGCAGAAGTCAAGAGTGAAGCAGTCTTCCTTCCTACCCTGCAGCTTCCCGAGGTACTTAAAGGAGCTTTAGGAAAGCAAACCCACACTGAGCATCAGAATGACAGAGGCAGAGAGCTGCCAAGTTATTATTACAGCATTTTGTTATTATTTAATAGGAAGCATCCCAGACATCTCGACAAGCAGGAGTCCCTGGTGGCTCTCTGCACAGTGTTTCTTGGACCTGTGACTCAGCACTTCATCAACACAGCAATGACAGAAAAAATCAGGCTCAAAGAGGCAGCAAACAGCAGTTGCAGCCCACTAGAATTTCTGGGTGGGCTTGTCAGGTCATCTTTGATGAGTCCTGTGGTTATCTAGGCATATCTGCATTATCTAGGCATACCTGTGTCAGTGACAGGAGTGGCACTAGATGATCTCTGGAGGTTCCTCCCAACCCTTACCAATCTATGATTCTGTGATTCTATGATTTTATGATTCTATGATTCTGTGATTCCATGATTTTATGATTCTGTGAGTCATGATTCTGTGATTCCATGATTTTATGATTACATGATTCTGTGGTTCTATTATTTTATGATTCTGTGATTCCATGATTTTATAGTTCTATTATTCTATGATTCTATGAGTCTGTGATTTTCTAGTTCTGTGATTCCATGATTGTATGATTCTGTGATTCCATGATTTCATAATTCTATTATTCCATTATTTTATAATTCTATGAGTCTTTGAATCCATGATTTTATGATTCTGTGATTCCATGATTTTATAATTCTATTATTCTATGAGTCTGTGATTCCATGGTTTTATAATTCTATGATCCTATGAGTCTGTGATTCTATGGTTTTATGATTCTATGACTCCATGGTTTTATAATTCTGTGATTCTGTGATTCCATGGTTTTATGATTCTATGATTCCATGGTTTTATGATTCTGTGATTTCATGGTTTTATGATTCTATGATTCTGTGATTTCATGATTTTATAATTCTGTGATTCCATTATTTTATAATTCTATGATTCTGTGATTTTATGATTCTGTGATTCCATGATTTTATAATTCTGTGATGCCATTATTTTATAATTCTATGACTCTATGAGTCTGTGATTCCATGATTTTATGATTCTATGATTCCATGGTTTTACATTTCTATGATTCTGTGATTTTATGGTTCTGTGATTCCATGATTTTATAATTCTATGATTCTATGCATCTGTGATTCCACGATTTTATGGTTCTATGATTCCACAGTTTCATAATTCTATTATTCTATGATTCTGTGATTTTAAGATTTTATGATTCTACCATTCTAGGATGATTCTAATCACAGAAGCCCCCAGATCTTTGGGCTTCTCCCTTCCAACACAAGTGTCCATCCCACTGTCCCCAGTGAAGATGTCACAGTGACACTGAGTGAACCAGCTCATTGCATCTGCCTAAAGGAAGACTCCACTCCTGCTGGTGCATTTCCCAACCTCCTCATGGTGGCCATATGAGGGATGAAAACTGGTTTCACACCAGCATTTGTTGACAGCAAAATATAATGAAAAACATTTCTATGAAACAATGTAGACCACATACTAATTGGCATTTTGTGTAACCACCCTGAAGATCATAAGATTTCAATTTAGCAAAGCTAATCAAGGCATCGATCGCTGTCCCCTGCAGCCATGCAGCACTCCCAGGGCGTGTGGCTGTGCTGCTGTCCTGCAGCTCCAAACCATGGCCCTGCATGGATGTGCTCATGTCAGAGAGAGGTTGTGGAGTCTCCTTCTCCGGAGACTTTCAAAACCCACCTGTCTGAGCTACCCTAAGTGATCCTGCCTTGGCAGGAAGGTTGGACTCAGCAGTTTCTGGAGGTCCCTTTTAACCTCTAAGGTTCTGTGATTCTGTGGTTCTACTCCTTTCCTCCAAGAGACCACCAGCATCTCAAAGAGCCTGAAACCTCCACAGCTCCATTTTGCTTCCCTCCTCCTCTCCGAACAGTTAAGTGATCCTGCGCATTTCTGGAGGTCCCTTTTAACCTCTAAGGCACAGAATCACAGAATCATAGAATAATAGAATCATAGAATCATGGAATCATAGAATCAGTCAGGGTTGGAAGGGACCACAAGGATCATCCACTTCCAAGCCCCCTGCAAAGAACAGGGATACCTCACACTAGATCAGGCTCACACTAGATCAGGCTGTCCACAGCCTCATCCAGCCTGGCCTTAAACACCTCCACAACCTCCCTGGGCAACCCCTGCCAGGGTCTCAGCACCCTCATGCTGAAGAGCTTCTTCCTAACATCCAGTCTGACTCTCCCCATTTCTAGCTTGGTTCCATTCTCCCCAGTCCTATCGCTACCTGACAGCCTAAAAAGTCCCTCCCCAGCTTTCTTGTAGCCCCCTTCAGATCCTGAAAGGCCACCTGAAAGGTCACCTGGGAGCCTTCTCCTCTCCAGGCTGCACAGCCCTAACTCCCTCAGTCTCTCCTCACAGCAGAGCAGCTCCAGCCCTCTGCTCATCCTCATGGCCCTTCTCTGGACACCTTCCAGCACCTCCACATCCCTCTTGTCCCAGGGGCTCCAGAACTGGACACAGTAAAACCACAACCACTCATGCAAGAGAAACATTAAAATAACCCCCAAGAGCCATTTGCCACCGCAGCAGCAGCAGGGAGGAGAAGGTGCTGGGGAAGGTGCTGGAGCAGGTCCTCAGCCGCTCTGCTCTGCGGGGTGGGCATGAGGGCAGCTGGTGAGAAAGTAGGTCCAAGGTAAGCAGAGTCAAAAACAAACCCACCACGTCCCTTGCCCGGGGTTGTTGTTTTGTGGTGTGAGGTTGCTCAGGAAGTTTGCAGCAGGATACGCCGCTGACCTCTGCTCGGGCAGCCGCGTTAACACTTCGCTTACCTTTTCTCCCACAATAAACTGCACGTTTCCTCCCCGGGGAGCTGGCTTCAGCTGCAGGTTTCCTGTGTTGGGCAGCAGCTTAACCCTTTGGGAGGTCCTAAATCCCAGCCCTCCCCAACTAGGGCACTCCACGGGCTGGGGAGGCTGGAGTGCATCCCATGGGCAGGTGGGAGGATGTAAGTGGGGGCCCTTTGCTCCCCATCAGGGACACCAGAGCCAGAGCGAGGTGGAATGGGGACAATGTGGTTGTAGCAGAGCTTCCATGGGAAGGTATGGAGAAAGGAAGGAAAACAAAGGAAAAGAGAAAAAGGAATGTGTGGCCTGCCTTAGGTGATCCTACTTTGGTCCTGCTGGGATTGGACTCAGTGATGTCCAGAGGTTGCTTTCAACCCCTACCATTCTGCAGTTCTAAAATAGAGGAAACCTGCATTGGTTGGCATTTCCAGGCAAGCACCACTGCAGCTGGAGGAGGGAGAGGGCTGGATAGTTAGAGGCCCATGGAGCTAGGTTCAGGTTAACCTGTTGTCTGCAGCCACCCAGAGAGCAGCAGGCATAATGGGCATGAAAACAAGGCAGAAGATGGCTTCAGCCCTTAGCAGGAGCCTGAGGATGGCTCACAGGGCTTCAGGGCAACAGAGAGAGGCTCCTGTGCAGGGACCTTAACCAAAGCCACAATGATGAGGGGGCTGCAGGGTGGTGCTGAAGGGAGCTCACAGGGTTTCTTGTAACCTGGCAGGAGAAACACTGCAAATAGCACTTGGAGAACACCTACCAATAGCTGCAGGGTACAGGGGTGGAGGGCATTCACCCCCAGGGCAGCCAGGCTGCTGGTGGGGCTGGTAGGAGCCTACCCAGCCAAGTTCCCAAAGTTAAGCAAACACATTGTTGTCATCCAAACAAACTGGAAAATAAACCTGGCAACAAGCTGGATCACTAATAATATCCTGGGGTGCCTGAGAGGCTCCTCAAAGCTCAGCTTGTGGGAGACATGCAGCTCCTCACCCTCCCAGCCTGTCCAATTGGATCCCTTTGGGACACTGCAGCAATTTGGACCCACTGGCTGCCAGCTGCACTCATCCATGGCTCAGATGAGCAAAGGAAGAGATGAATAATGAAAAAGAAATTAACAAGTTGTTTGTCTGTGGTTTGGGGTTTTTTTGTTTGTTTGTTTTAATTAAAATGGTTTTCAGTCAAAGAATAGCCAAAATTCAGAGGTTGTGTGGAGTGCTCTGCTAAATGCCATGACCATGGAGGCCAAAATATAGGATGATCCACTCCAGAAACATCTGGAGGTACTACCACATGGATGCAAAATAAAGGTTTGTTAGCCAAAATAAACATCTTCATTGTGGGGAGTCCTGTGGAGGGACCACTCTGGAAGGAGCATGAGGGACTCCTCAGGAAAGCCTCCACTTCATCTCTAGAGGTTCTCTGTCCCATTCAACTCATGAGTACCTTGCAGCTTCTAAGAAGCTTTGGATTAAAGATTCAGGGGCTGGGATTAAAGATTCAGGGCCTGGGAAGTGGGAATTACATCCTACCCATGTATTTCAGCCCCAGACATACCCTGTAACGGAGCCAGGAAACATTCTTGCCCTCCACCTCTGCAATACTTGTCCTTGCTGGGTCCATCCAGGGCAGTACCATTGCAAGAAGATCCCCAGGGCTCTGATGACTCCTACTGTCTTGAGTTGGTTGTACTTGGTAGCTGGAGGGGGGCCATGGGCACTGCAACAATGGCTCGAAAACAAGCTCTGGAAAGAGCGACTCACTTGCTGAGCCATTGAGGATGTTGTTTATATGTTAGATCCTGTTTTCTTCCTCCAGCAAAGTGCTTCTCCTGCCAGGTGCATCTCCTGCGGCTCCTCGCCATGCCGGGGCAAGAAGTGGCTTCCTGCTGGTGTGACCCCACCACCAGAGGCCAAACTCAGCTGGAGGGGCACCCACCAACCCCACCACAGGGCAATACCACCTTTGCCAGGTTAAAAAGTGAGCCAGCTGAGGGCCTGGGCTGGCTGGCATTGTGAGGAGATAGTAAACAAACTCCTGTGGTGGTGAAAGCAAGACCTGGGTGGAGCATGATAGATGCTGCTCTCTTGCTTGGGTTGTAGGGGTCCATGAGAGGCTCCAGGCATCCTTCAGCCTCATCAGGGACTATGATAGCAACACTAAGTGTCATGAAAGCTCGGGGTGGAAGGAGTCACCACCACCGTGAGACCCTCTGTGGGTCACCACGGCCTGTCCAGCAATGGGATGCCCTCAGGAGCCAGCAGCAGTGGCTTTAGATGTGCCCAGAGGCTCTCAATGCTGTGGAGTGATTTTCCATAGCAGTTATTGATGATGGTTCAAAATGACAGAACATGGGACACAGGTGCTGATTCCAGCACGTGATTTCCAGAAGTGCTCTTCAGGGTGACACTGACTGGGGGAGACAGGCCAAATATAATTGGTATTTCTAATTTTACCCCAAGAGATTGAAGCTGTGAGCCCAGGGAGGCTGCACAGGTGGCAGGCACAGTGGTGCCATGCATGAGGACAGGGCAGTGCCGCCACAAGGAGCTCTTGTGATGCCCAGGGGGGACTGTGGAAGGACCCCACCTCTCACCATGCCTTCAGCATCTCCCACCCCACTGATGGCCAAGGACACCACCAGGGTTGACACGTCGCCTCGTTAGGGGAGGGGAGATGGGAACCAGGACATGGGCCGGGAGCACAGCAGCTGCCAACATGGGAATGTTTGAACAAGGAGAGAAACCTCATTTAAACAAATAAATAAACAAGCTGACATCCTCTGGGCCCAGGTTTATGATAATAAAAACAGAGTGCACAGCTTGTGGGAGGAAAATACATCGTGTATTTTCACATCTCCCATTTCCTCCTAGACCGTCGCAAGAATTTCCTCCGAGTCCATCGCTTCCTTCTGACATTTTTGAGCTCAGAAATCCATATCTGAGACCAGTGCCCTCTCCTTGAAGAGTGACGCAGGAAGAAGCAGCTTTGAAGGATAGCTCTCAGCCAGATTTTTCTGCCTGGTTGCTTTGAAGTGCTGGAGGCAGGGTAGAGCCAACGCAGAGCTGGTGGTAGGGGACCACCACGTCGCATCCCAGTGGTTTCCCTTTTTTCAGCCTCATAATGACCTCAGAGAGCTTTGCAAAGCAGCACTGTCCAGGTTTGTTTAGCCCCACAGAATCACTGGCTGATGGTGGATTGGAAGGGACCTCTGGAGATCATCTAGCCTGACCCCCCTGCCAGAGCAGGTTCACCTACAGCAGGTTGCACAGGATGGTGGCCTGGAGGGATTAAAATGGCTCCAGAGATGGAGACTCCACCACCTCTCTTGGCATCCTCTCCCAGTGCCCTACCCATGAAGGTCTTCTCCAGCCAAGTTCTTCCTATTGATTTCTAGGGAATTTCATTGAATCACAGAACACTTTTGTTTTGAAAAGACCTTCAAGTTCATTGAGTCCAACCATTAACCCAGCACTGCCAGGTCACCACTAAACCATGTCCCTCTGCACCACATCTACACAGCTTGTAAATCCCTCCAAGGACAAGGACTCCACCACTTCCCAGGTCAGCCTGTTCCAGGGCTCAACAACTCATTATGGGGAGGAAATTGCTCCTAGTGTCCAACCTAAACCTCCCCTGGTGCAACTTGAGGCCATTTCCTCAAAGGAATTTGAATTTGACTTTCAGATGTAGTCCCAATTCTGAGAAATCAGATGCTTCTTGGACCTGCACTGGCACCTCAAGCTCAACCTATTGCATCTTTGTTGTGCTAAAAACCTCTCCAGAGTTCACAGCCGAAGCACAGATAGAAACACCCACCCCACACTGATGCTTCAGGGCTCATGGTCATTAAATCAATACAAAGGCATGGCTCAGAAATGGGTAAACTGAAGCAGCAAGCAAGAAACTTGCTTAATCACCCATCCAGCTCCATTGCAGAGTCTCAGGTAGACTCTGGTAGCTTTCATTCTTCTTTTCAGGTGAGGATGCTTAAACCCACCTGTGCTTTCAAAAAATGGGGGTGAAGCATTTTCCTGCTGCCTCAGAGCCTCTCCTGCCAGAGCAGCTCTAAGTTATTTGCACTCTTTTGTGAATGAGCTTGAAAAACTTATGCTAAATCTAAGAGTACAGTAAACAGGTTACAGAGATGGCAACTGGGATATCCTGGAAAGCCCCAGCTGCCCTGAAAAGGAGAGGGGAAAAAAATTAAAAAGGGAGCAAAAAAAAAAAAAAAAATGTTAAAGGAGGAAAAAAAAAATGCTACAGGAGCAAAAAAATGCTACAGGAGCAAAAAAATGCTACAAGTGCATTCCAGAGCCCTTTAAATGGAGGTGAAGTTGCCCTAACTCTGGTTCCAGCCAAGGCATTTTTCTCTTGGATAATTTAGGGAGGGATTGGATAATTTAGGCACCTTTGCCCTAAAGCAAGTGACCTCCACCTTTCACCTCGGGCCCACGTCCCCAGGGCAGTGCCATTCATACCGTGCCAAGCCCCAAGCCTGAGAGAGAGACCCAGCGGTAGTATCACAGGGGAAAAAAAAAGTCAAGTCACCTTGGGAAGAGAATTCTTCCCAGTTTTTGGCTCTCAGAGGTGTCAAAGGAAGCAATCTGACGTCGAAAGGGCCGGAAAAAAACAGCTTCTTGGCTGATGTTGCTCATGCACAGCGAGGTCACTTAGAAAGCTATCAGTGACTTAAAAATAAATGCAGCATGGAGGCTGCCATTCAGCGATATCCTGTATCCGAAAGCTGTGAGGGCTGTAAGCAGGAAGAAACTGGAATGACCTTCCCTCCCCCCACTCCTATTCCCACTCCTTTTTTTTTTTTTTTTTCCTTACTCCTGGCAGTAAATCACTGAAATTTCTGCACTCAAGTGATTTTGCTTCATTAAAAATAGCCCAGGGAATGACCTGTGGTGGGTGATGTGTGGCCGTGGAAGCTGCCACTCACCTCCACATCAGCTGGGCACTGGCGCTGGTGGTTCCTGCTGGATGGTGATGGTGAGCTGTGCTCCCAGGCAGTGCCAGGGGAATTGCTGTATGAGGATTTTGTGCTCCCTGCCTGGACATTTGGGGCTGGACGCTGAGCTGTGCATGCACACCGACCCTGGGGAGCGTGGAGGTGTGAAGAGGAGGAGGAGGATGCTTGTGCTGATGCTGTTGCTTCTGCTGCTGGACAGACTTTTTAGCAGGGCCTGTTGCAGGACAAAGGGTGATGGTTTTAAACTAAAAGAGGGAGATTTAGACTAGATAGAAGGAAGGAACTTTTTACATCGAGAGGATGTATTTGGAAACCTGCTTCTGCTTCTCTCCCTGCTCAGCCATGCTGAAAATTTGGTACCACTGTTACCAGTGAGCAAACCGCTGGAGGCATCTCCCCACTGTGGCAGCACAGCCATAGGTTTACTCATCCCCATCTGTTTGCTGGCAAGTCACAACTCCTGCTCTTGCTTTTGTGCCCTGCCCTGGTCCTTTCCAAACCCTACCAGTGCTTTATCCAACTATCAGCAGTGATAAGAATGACCCAGGTGAAACTCCACAGAGAGATGATCAGCAACAAACCTGCTTACGTCGTCCTCTGAGAAACTTCACAACACAGGAAAGAATCAACACCCAAACAGGGAAAGAAAGAGGAAGAAGATTTATGTCTTCTATGCTTAAAGGATCAAAACCAGCCATGATGTAAAATGTGATTGAGCCCACAAGCCCCTTTTGATGTCTGCAGGAAGGAAAGAAGATGCTGAGAACTTTCTCAGCTCTGTGGACGCCAACCCTTATTTTCACATCCAGGGTCAAGAGGTGGTGGAAAGAAAAATAAAGCCCAAGTGGGAAATAAGAGGTTGAAAGAGCTCTTTCCTTCCCTGAGGCCACCGAGCAGGAGGAGAACCATGCCTGCAGGCTGTGGGATGTGCAGGCAGGTGCTGCCCAAGCTGAGCAGGAGCACGTTGGAGCCGCAGTCCCATCCCCGTGCTGTGCAACACTCACACACAATGCTGCCTGCAAACAGCTGCAGAAGTTCACCAAGGACCTGAGAAAAGCAAATGACAGCTTCTGCTGCAGGTTGACCTGAGTGTCCCCATCACATCCCCTCAAACAACAGTGCACAATCCTGCTGCACTGCTCACAGTGGCTGAACCCCTAAATTTAGATATACCAGCTGTGAGAGGTATGAGAGGTATTTAAGGGTCTATAATTTTAGACTAAGCATAATTGTGAGACACTTTCACTTGTGTTATATCTGGGGCTGAGCAATGCCAAATATTTTCCACGGTTATTCATGCAGATCTTTACATGAATTAGCAACAGACACAACCATCTCTCACCAGAGTCCATCACACGAGGGAGGGAAGGAGAAGCTGAATTTCTCCTTTTCCACCAGTTGGTGTTTGTGAGAGAAGCTCTCAGGCATGCAGCAGAGCAAGGGGCAGAAAAATCCCCAGCTTGCCTGGGTTAGGTCACAAGCAGCCAGACTGCTGCAACTGGAGTGCATTCTGTCCATCACCAAAGTAAACACAAATAAATCAACCAATAAAAGGGGAGTTATTGAACAAGCCAAGAAATTTAGGGAGATTTTTGCTGCTCACAGATCTTCCACAAACAACAACAAAGAAAAAAAAAAGAAAAAAAGAAAAAGAAAAAAAACAACCAAGGAGGCTGTCGGGGGCCAGGTCAGTGCCTGGGGTGAAGCGGCAAAGCTGCCTTGAAGTCGAAGTGCTAATGGGTAGCAGCTGAGCAAATCTGGCTTTGAGGTCCTGGTGAGTCACTGGGTGAGCTCTGCTCGTGGAGCTGATGGCTGCCCTCTCCATAGCCATGAGCAACCAGCACATGCCTGTCTGCTGGGGCAGGCAGCCCGTGCCCAGAGAGCAGGCAGCACATTCCAGGAGGACAGCAGCCCATGCCCAGAGAGCAGGCAGCACATTCCAGGAGGACAGGCAGCCCATGCCCGCAGAGCAGGCAGCCCATGCCAGGAGAGCAGGTAGCCGATGCCCAGAGAGCAGGTAGCCCATGCCCAGAGAGCAAGCAGCCCATGCCAGGACAGCAAGCAGCATGTGCCCAGAGAGCAGGAGCATCACAGGAAAATCCTGTGCCAGGCAGCGCTGCCCAGCAGCTGGGCAGAGTGGGTTTGCTTTCAGCCAGCACAGACATTGCTGCTGGCAGCCTGCTGGCAGCTGTGACCTTGGCTCGGTTAGGGGTGGCTAACAGCGACTCAGTCTTACGGCATTTTCTGGGCAGCTGGAACAATGCTTCTCATGATGGCAACAAGTCTTTGCTCCCCCGCACTGCTGCAGAGTTCACTGCTGCCAAGGGCAGATGCAAGATCCCCTGCAAGGCTGCATTTAGCTCCCAGCACTTCCCACAGAACCCCGGGCAGGATTAGCAGGCAAAAAGAGACATCGTGGTTCAGGGGAGACAGCAGAGACATCAGAGCTGCTCCAAGGAGGAATAACTGCACTTTGTAACCTGTCTGCATTTCCTCCTCTTGTCCCCCTCCCTTCTTCTTTTCATCTTCTTGTATTTCAAGAGGGAGAGGAGGAGGAGGAAGGAAAGGGTAATTTTGACTGATGATGAGGAAACAATTTGGTGTAACTCTAGCCAGTTTTGTGTCAAACACTCAGCACCCAGCACTGCTTGCCCAGCTTGGGGAGGCTCCTCTTACCATACTACCTGGAGGGTGTTTAATGGGCTTCATCCATCCACCCGGCAGGCTGGAGTTTTCCACACTTCCATGGAAGGGGAGGATTTGTGCTTTTTTTCTTCATCTGATTTTTTTCTTCAAATCCAGCTTGCCCCCTTTGCCTCGGGGCAGCCTGGGGAGCAGCTCCTGAGCTAGCCCCACGCTGTGGGAAGCAGCAGCATCACCTGCCCTAAGTGGTGCTGCTGTGGTAGGGTGGGGGTTGGACTGGATGATCTTTGGAGGTCTCTTCCAACCCCTAACACTCTGTGATTCTGTGTCATTCTCTTAGTAAGGAGAACAATCCTGCCAGGTGGAGTGACTTTAAAATTGCCATTTGGGGGTTGTGCTGAAGTATCTTCAACAGGACATGAAAGAGGATGTGCAGCTCTGTGATATGTGTGCTGATAGGAGAAGACCAGGATGGAGATAGGAAAAAGCTGAACTACAATTGTGTTGGAGGGAGACTTGATACAACAGGTTGCAGCTCTCAGGATGGATTTTACTAGAACACAGCCAAAAGGCATCAGTGATCAGGAGCTGGCCCAACTCACACAGGCCACGGGGTCTGAAATTTCCCTCTAAGAGGGGCTGAGCCTCCATTCTGGCATCACTCCCTCCCCTGTGGCCCCTCCAGCTCAGTTCGTGGGGCTCCCTCTTAACTCAGCAATCTCTTGCTGCCCCAGCACCTCCTTAGTGATGCTGCCCAAGAGCATGCTCTGGCCAGACACAGCCCTCAGCTCATATTCCCTCTGTTGAATGTGAACAGCCTTGGCTGCTGACATGCTGTGGAAGAAAGTGCAGAGAAAAAAAGGTGAAGTAGCTCAGGGGAAGGACAGGCGGAAGAGAGGAGTCATTGTCAGCACATGAATCACAGGTAGGGGCAGACGTTTGTCTGTGCTGTGATTAACAATCCTTCCTGCCCCCACTGAAAACCATCAGCTTTGCAAAACCCAACTGCTTTTCATTATTAATGTTCCTACCTGAGTGCCCTGCTCTGGGTGGACAAAAGAAATTGGGGTTGAGTTCAGATTTATCTTCAGGTGGTTTCACTTCCAGCATTTCGGAGCTAAGAAGTGGCTTGCAAACAAGCTAGAGATGCTTTTATAACACTTATAATCCAAATGGTTTCATGGGCACATTGTTCCCAACTCATAAAAGCTTTTTCATTGCAGATGTTGGGGGAGGAAAGGGTTTATGTTCGATGAGATTGCTTTGAATAAGAGTTTGGCATTTGTTTGGTTGGGTTTGGGGGTTTTTTTTCCTTCTGATTTGAGAGGATTAGAAGGATGTGGCATCTGGGAAAGTTGTGTGAGCATGTGCTTTAAACCTGCCTCAGAGCAGTGTGTGTGATGCATATTTATCAGGGGCAGAGGGATTATAATACAATTATCCACTACTAGTCAATAAAAAGAGAATTATCCTAACGGCTTCCATGTCACACTTGGGATCACGTTGCAGTTAGGAAGGAAGAACCCACAGTTAATCACTCCAAATGTTTTCTCTGTGTTTTACAAGGTACCCAGGGGAGCATTTCCAGGGAGAAATTGCAACCTGAAGATGCTGTGGGTCGGCACTCGCTGCCTCTGGGCAAAGGTGAAGGTGCCAGGACCACACCAGTGCCAGCTTCCCGCAGCAAGGATGGAGGCAGATCTGCAGTTCTGGGCTGGGGCACGACTCTGCAAAGCTCTCCAGCCAACATGTCTTTGCCATGGAAATCACTAGGAAGTGATATGACTAAGAGGATTTAGGACCTGAATGACTTCTGCAGGTCTGGCCAGATGTAGCCCTGTACTGTGGCCAACACACAAGAATATTTAACCCAATTCCCTGCATTAATCCCACTATGGAAAAAGATTTTGTGCAGTGAAAGCAGAGAGGGAAAGGGTTGAGTGCTGCCTCCGGATCCTTTATCTGCATTAGAGGAGCAGGTGAGGGGCAAAGTGCAGTGGAGACCCACCACTGACAGGCTGCTGAAGTGCTTGTGTGATGCCAGGAAGCTGCTCCCTGTCACTGCAACTGCTGTCACGGGGTGACAACAGCACCCATCAGAAAGGGCAGCGACTTCTAACCCGTGGTGCATTCTGATTCAGTGCCCTGAAGTGGAAGCAGCTGTACATGCTCCTGTCAATGTGCAGAGACAGTGAGGGGCTCCCCACTCATTTTTCTCCATCAGCTGCTCAAGTGGTTGCAAGAGAAGTCACTCTGTCATCAGCCAGGTTCATTCTCTGGCCTCGAAGGGAAATGTGCTCTCCTTTTCCAGAGCCTGCTCTGTGGTGAAGCACATCCAGCCGTGGGTGTGACAACTGTGGGCACTGCTGCTGGCACTGGGTTCCCCTGCTGTTGCTCCTCTTCCAAGCACCATTAAACACTGTGACCAGCAGCCCCAGAAGTCTCTCTTCTAATTAAAGGCTTTGGGTATGGATATTCCAAGAGCTGCTGAGATCTGGTGGAAGAGGGACAACGTAAACACCTTGGAGCATGCCTCAGTTTCCAAATGAGTTCTCCACATTAGAGAAAAAGATGAAAAAAAATGAAAGAGTGGCTGATCTACCAGAGCAGACCAGCAGTGAAGCCAGTGCATTGGCCCTCTCTCTGCTAAGCCATCAGAGAGATGGAAAAACACATCTTATTCCATCATTCCTGATCACTACTGATCAGCAGTGGTCCAGAAGGTTGGAAACTGAGAGTTGGGGTTTTTTTTGCTTCACAGCTTTTGTATATAAGAGTGTCAGTCACTGTTATTGATTCCTGTCCTACTGCACCAAGTTTTATGCACTAGGACCTAAAAAGCAAAAGCTTTTCTTACTCTGTGGGCAACAGGGACTGGAAACATTTAATCCACCTTTTCAATGCTCTCCGTGGATTTTCTTCTCCCAGGGAAGCTGTGACCTTGGACATTGCCCATCAGGAACAGTAAAACCCATTCTACATCCTTTGACATTATCTTGCATCAAAGAATCCCTGAGGCATTTTTACACTCATTAATTAAATTTCACCTGCTGCTTGGGAGGTAGATGGAGGTTATCCACCTCAATTTACGTTGGAAAAGGTTAATTGGCTCATTGGACCTCACAAAGCCAGGCTAGCAGGTGCTCTCCTATCCCCATCAGGCTCCCAACCAACCTCCCAGGGGCCAATTTCTCTTGAATCCCATCACAGACCACACAGAGGAACCAAGTGAGCACTACCAAAAGAAACCCCTCCTGCCCATGTCCATCTCCTGCTTCCCCTCTTGCTTTTCTTAGTATCCAGAAGAGAGAAAGAAAAAAAAAATAAAGAAAATTTAAAGGCAACATGAAACCACTCCACACTCCCAAGGAGAAAATAAAAATGGATGTTGCAGGCTCATGTGTTCTATAGGTTTCCAAATATTTCCATCTGCTCCTGAAATTTCCATTAGGAGTTGCCAGAAAGTCTTACAGAATTGTTAACACGATGGTAAATTTAGATTCTTTTTATGGAGAGACGTTTCCCCACCCTCTTAAAAGTCTGGTATCAATTTGTTCTGTCACTGATAAGCCAAAGGTATTGCTGAATTTGCCCTTTTGCCCTGCTCGTGGGCTCAGCACAGACAGAGCTGGGATGGGGATGGGAGCAGAAAGGCAGCACCCACCTGGGGAACATGTTCACCTTCACCCCTCAGGTTATCCCCTCCACCTTCACCCCTCAGCTTGTCCCCTCCATCCCCCTAGTATCAGCATGAACAACAAAAATACCTTGCAAGAAACTTATGCACCATATGCAGCCAGTTTCCCCAGCCTGTTTTCCCAGACAGTTTCCCCATCCTGTTTTCCCAGCCAGCTTCCCCAGCCTTCTTCCCCAGCCTGGTGCCCCAGCCTGGTATCCCAGGCAGTTTTCCCAGCCTGCTTCCCCAGCCTGGTGCCCCAGCCTGGTATCCCAGGCAGTTTTCCCAGCCTGCTTCCCCAGCCTGGTGCCCCAGCCTGGTATCCCAGGCTGTTATCCCAGCCAGTGTCCCCATCCTGTTTTCCCAGCCAGCTTCCCCAGCCTTCTTCCTCAGCCTGGTACCCCAGCCTGGTATCCCAGGCAGTTTTCCCAGCCTGCTTCCCCAGCCTGGTATCCCAGGCTGGTATCCCAGCCAGTTTCCCCATCCTGTTTTCCCAGCCAGCTTCCCCAGCCTTCTTCCTCAGCCTGGTACCCCAGCCAGTTTCCCCAGCCAGTTTCCCCAGCCAGTTTCCTCAGCCATCACTCCATTGATGTGTTCTGCAGTTTGGAAACTCCCAAATGAATGATGGAGCTGTTGGTGTGTCCTGCTCAGGCAGCACCCAGAGTTCCAGCCCCTCTGTGCCAACAAACAGGTTTCTGTGCTTAGAAGGGCCCAGGGTAGTTCTGTAGCTGGAGGAGAGCAGAGGGTTCAGCTCCCTCTGGATGTGTCCCCATCACCTCGCCATGGCGTCCTCGTTGCTGGCTTGGTGTCTTCACAGGGGCTGATGATGGAGGAAGAAGTAAGGCAGAGGTGGGGAACAGAGGGAACATCACTCAGGGATGATGTAAGCCCAAACAAAAGAGCAAGATGAGGTGGGGAAAAGCAGGGAGAGGCTGTGGCATCTCCTTGGCCAGGCACTGGTTGCCACCAGCTGAGGGTGAGCTGGTGAATATTAATAGGTGCAGTGACACCCCCCAGGCACAGCTCTGGCATGGCAGCTTGGTTCAGATGAAGTTGTGTCATCAGGCTGTTCCATCAGGGGTAGTCTGATCAAAATACCTTTGCTTCCCCAGTACAACTGGGCTTTCTTTTCCTTTGGGTTGGCTCTCACATGTGCTCCATTTGGTGAATTAATAATGGCATCATTCAGAGCTGATCAACCTGTTATTAGAGGAATGGAGCAAGAGCACAGCAAGTACTCTGCCATATTATTTTAAAGCAATTACTCTCTGTGACCATTTAATAACAGCCCTGTTCCACAGCATAGCAAATAAAGGCAATTTTCCAGGGAAGCCACTTAACAAAGATTAAAGATTTAGAGCCATTAGGGAAATAAAGGCAGAAAGTAGCACTCACTCCTCCAGCAGCAGGACTGATGTTGAAGGACCAGCAGAGTCTGACCCTCACACAACCTCTTGGTTTGCATCCTGACATAGACCCCATATGGCTTAGACAGGTGACCTGCCACAACCTGAGCTTCTGTGCAGTACTGCAGCCCTCACCATAGCCTGTCCTGTCCTCCTAGCAAAGCTGCTCCATTTTCAGAAGCTTCTCTCCATGTGGAGAGAGATGTTTCTCCCTTCCTGTGTTCCCAGGCTGTCCTGCCAGGCTGCCTCCCCCAGAAACCCTCCATCTCCCCAGGGTACCCCCATCCTGTGCCACAGCTGACTGGCAAAACTCCAGCACAAAAAATCACCCTTACAGGTGCCTTTAGTTACAACTAAACCCTGCTACTGCACCTAGAGAAGTGGGACTGTGGGATGGCCACTGTAAGGCCACTAGACTGCTCTTAGTGATGCTGTAAATCATGACTTAATTAATTAGTCTGAGTTCTACTCTGATGAATCTTCCCTAAGGAAGAGCTGCAAGTTCGTGTGCTTGCTCCTGGGAGAACAAGATGACAACAAGCCCAGGGAAAGAGAATTAAAGATGCTTCATTTCATCCTTTCTACTTTTAAGATATTCCCTGGTGTGCCCCAGAGCTTTGCCCATCTTAGGGCTGCTGCTCTGACTTCCACATGATTACACTACCTTGCTCCCAGCAAAAGCCATGCCTGGCCAGGCACAGGCTGAGAGGGTGAAGCAGGAAAAACCACGGCAGCTGCCTTCAGAAATGAGCCATTCCTGTTGAAAGGAAACTTATCTGATCTCTGCCTACCCCCTTCCCTGCAATCACACTTAGCATATTTCCCTCCTGATGCATTTCTTCTTCGAGAGCAACGTCCTCCTCTGATCCCAGCGTTCCAGGGAGCTCCCCTGCTGAGACACCAACATCAACTTATTGCCACCTGCAGCCTGCTCCTGAAAGAGCCACGCTCGGGGTACAGCTGCTGAAAGCAGACGTGCAGGAGGGTCCTGAACCTTCGGGTAGGCTTCCCAGTCCCTAGGTTACTCAGGAGTGATGAGCATCATCTTCGAGGGCATTCCCAACCTTAATGACTCTATGATTGGTTAAGTTTATTAATCTACTTTAGTTCAAAGTTTGGAGTGTGACCTTTATCCAGGGATGNACCTGCAGCCTGCTCCTGAAAGAGCCACGCTCGGGGTACAGCTGCTGAAAGCAGACGTGCAGGAGGGTCCTGAACCTTCGGGTAGGCTTCCCAGTCCCTAGGTTACTCAGGAGTGATGAGCATCATCTTCGAGGGCATTCCCAACCTTAATGATTCTATGATTGGTTAAGTTTATTAATCTACTTTAGTTCAAAGTTTGGAGTGTGACCTTTATCCAGGGACGTGAGCTTGGAGGCAAGAGGGAAGAGAAGAGGAAAGAGGAACGAGAGAAGAGGGGAGAGGAAAGCGGGAAAAGGAAAGAGGGAAGAGGAAAGACNGAAAAGGAAAGAGGGAGGGGAGGGGAGGGAAGAAAAGAGGGAGGAGGAAAGGGAAGAGGTGAGAGTAAAGTGGGAAAAGGAAAGAGGAAAGGAAAGAGGGAGGAGGGGAGAGGCAGGGAGCAAGAGGAAAGAGGAAGGAGGGAAAAGGGAGGACAGAAGAGGCAGGGAGCAAGAGGAAAGAGGAAAGAAGAAGGAAGGAAAAGGAAAGAGGAAAGAGAGAAGAGCGAAGAGGAAAGCTAAAGAGGGAAGTTTGCCTCTGGTTGCATGCTTGTGCACTATGAATTATTAACTGCTTGGGGTAGCATTAGCCAAGCCTCAGTGTCACAAAGATGTGGTTAAAATCTTCCCTGTTTCTAACATTGCCATCTTCAGAGCAAAACCTCCTCACTTCTCAGCGCTAAAAACGCACAGAGGGACCCACAGCAGCACTGCTGAGCTCTGCAGAGACAGGCAGGGAGCACATTTATGCTGCCACACATTTGCAGCAGCTTTCTCTTAAACTGCTAATATTTCACAACATTGCTTTTTAAGTGTTAGTGCCTGTGCTTTTAGCCAGAAATACTTCTTTTTTTTTCTTTAATATTTGCATATTTTTAAGAAAAAAGAAAAAGGAAAGGAAAAAAAAAATCCCATTTGCCTGAAGAAAAATGTCAAAATTTGAACAGATGGGAGTTTGTACCAAAAGAAAGCTGTTTTGCTCAGAAATCATTTCCATTTCCCAAAAAACCTCAAAGAAAGCTTCATCTCTTTCAGCAGATCTTGGACAGGGCTTATAAATTCAAACTCCAAATACAGAAATTTCCTATGTGGAGCTTATAAATGCCACTTTATGGTGTTTTTCTGGCATGTTTAATGAGAGCCATGTGAGCAAAGTTACACCTTGTAGGAAACAGCCCAAAGGCACATGGTGTTTTACAGGTGTATTTGTAACTGCAGAGGATTGCTTTTTAAATGTTTAATGCAAGGTGTTATTATCCTTCTTAAATTAAAGAATTATTTGCCTTCCTTTTTTCCCTTTTTTTCTTCTCTTTCTTCCTTTTTTTCCCTTTTTTCTTCTTTTTTTCCTTCTTTCTTTTTTTCGTTTTTTCTTCTTTTTCTTTCTTTTCTCTTCTATTTTTTCTTCTTTTTATCCCTTTTTTCTTACTCTTTTTTTCTTTTTTCTTCTATTTTTTCTTCTTTTTTTCTTGTTTTTTTCTTCTTCTTTTTTCTTCTATTTTTTCTTTTTTTCATTTTTTATTTCTCTTTTTTCTTTTATTTTTCTTTTTTTCTTCTATTTTTTCTTCTTTCCTTTTTTCCCTTTTTTCTTCTTTTTTTCCTTTTTTCTTATGTTTCCTTTTTTCCTTCTTTTTTCTTCTATTTTTTCTTCTTTTTTCCTTTTTCTTATTTTTCTTATTTTTCTTATTTTTCTTATTTTTCTTTTTTCTTCCTTTTTTCTTATGTTTTCTTTTTTCCTTCTTTTTTCTTCTATTTTTTTCTCCTTTTTTCTTATTTTTCTTATTTTTCTTTTTTCTTGTTTTTTTTCCTTTTTTTCTTGTTTTATTTCCTTCTTTTTTTTCTTCTATTTTTCTTGCTTTTTTCCTTTTCTATCTTTTTTATTTTTTTATTTTTAAATCTTTCTTCTTTTTTCTTTTCTTTTTTTTCCTTTTTTTTCTTCTTTGTTTTTTCTTCTTTGTTTTTTTTTTCTTCTTTTTTTTCCTTTTTTTTCTTGTTTTATTTCCTTCTTTTTTTTCTTCTATTTTTCTTGCTTTTTTCCTTTTCTATCTTTTTTATTTTTTTATTTTTAAATCTTTCTTCTTTTTTCTTTTCTTTTTTTTCCTTTTTTCTTTTTTTTCTTTCTTTTTTTCTTCTTTTTTCCTTTTTTTCCTTTGTTTTTTCTTCTTTGTTTTTCTTTCTTCTTGTTTTTTGTTTGGTATGCTGTGCACTGCACAAGAGAACCAAGTTCTGTCTCCAGAGCCCTCAGATCATTGCACCAGGGGTATTGTTATTCTCCCTTGCAGCTCCCAAAAGCTTAGGCTCACCCATTTTGCTCCCTGTAGAAGAGTTGAGTCTGAAAGGATTTTGTGCTGACACAGTGCTGCTGATGGTACAGTTGTTGGATGGAAACAGCACATCCTCAGCACAGATTTCTTCTACTTCACCCAGCAAGCTAAGACAGTGACCATAATGGCACATAATGGGATGTAAGGGTGAAGACCCTGGGCTGCTGCTAAGCCTCTCCAGTTTGATATTATCAGTTTAAGTGTCACAGCAGACCTGAGCTTTCTGGTCTTCACAGTCTGATCTTAGTAATTATCCCCATCTCCAGCCCCATCTCAGCTTGTCTGTCCTATTGACAGGGTTCCTATTGAATCCTCAGTAATGGGTTGTAGCCTCCAGCAATTCTCCCTCTCAATTTGTAGTTATGGGGAAACACAACAGATGAGCCCATATGCTAAAAGGGCTTGCTTAAGACAGTGGTTCCCTGTAAAGTCATTGGTGGAGCTCATTCAGGTCATGGGCACAATGGGGTACACATGGCTGATGACCCAGTGGCAGTTTCTAGCCATTTGGTGCTAAACATGGGCTTCAGATTCAGTTTTCAGCCACATCCATCAGCTGTCAGCACAAGGTAGGCAACCTGAGGCTGACCTAGGGAGAAAATGCACTGGGTCAGGTTCAGAAGCAGTGTGGAGGTTGAAGCATTATGGAGTATGAAGCATTGGACGTCAGTGTGAGGGTGGTGAGAGCCTGGCAGGGGTTGCCCAGGGAGGTGGTGGAAGCCTCATCCCTGGAGGTGTTTAAGGCCAGGCTGGATGAGGCTGTGGCCAGCCTGATCTAGTGTGAGTTGTCCCTGCCCATGGCAGGGGGGTTGGAACTGGATGATCCTTGTGGACTCTTTCAGCCCTGACTGATTCTATGGTTCTAGATTCTGTGATTCTATGATACTATGGAGGTGTCCTTTGTCCCATGCCAGGAAGGAGCCACAACTGTCCCAGCCCCTCACATCTCCCTGTGCTACCAAGAGATCAACAGGCACCCCTCAGTCAGTCCATTAGAAGCCTTCAGTGGCACCAATTTCACTGTAAAACATTTGCATGTTTTCAATTACAATTTAGCCCAGGCAGGCCCACGAGACTCTTTGCAATGCTGAGGCTGTGTGGCAGATGCATTATATCCTGCTCTTAAGCATTGCCTGGTTGGCCAGGAAAACTCTGGGTTTACAAGAGTTAAGGACTAGGGGCTGGGAATTACTTGACATCTTCCATCTTCCTATGATCTCAGGTGGATACTTTTTTTTTTTCCCCCCCTTTTTTTTTTTTTTTGTCTGAGGAGGTTTATTTTCCTCCAGATTGATTGGATGAGTTGTGTTCCCAGAGATCAGAGAGTTCAGATGGCAGAGGATCCTCTTACCAGAAGATGAAAGCCAATATAATCAACTGCACAACTTCAAAACATGCAGCTTGTTCTTGTTGGCTGTGCCTAAGTTTTCCCTGCAGAGAAGCTGTCGACAATGATTTGATATCAATCCAGTAACAATCCCTGGTTTCTAATAATAATTTGCACTTCGGTAGAAATGTTCATGTGAGGCTCTGAGAACATTTAGCAGATGGTCATTAGTGAAGCTCCCCAGTTCTCCTGCAAGGAAGAGATAACAATTATTAGCCTTGTTTTACAGATGGTGACACTGAGGTGAGGCACTGAAAGGTGAAATAACTCTCCCAATTTTCCATAACGAGCCAGTGGCAACAGATCTATGAATGAAACTCAGGCATCCTGCTGCGATTACTCCACAAACCCTACATCCTTACCTCTTACAGGAAAACGTGGTCAAAGAGGTGAGCCTGGAAAGCAAAAAAGCAAATGACTCAAAGGCAAGGATTCATGACACATTTCTGGAAATAAGGAATTAGGTCTGGGTCAATAAATAACTGGAAAACCAAGGGGATGCAATCCGAGAGTCATGTGAAATGAGGATGGATGGAAAAGAAAGAAGATAATGGAAGGGAGGGGAAGGAAAACAGAGTAGCTCTGACTTTTTATTTCCACTCTTGGTTTCAATCAGTGTTGTTAAATTAAAGGTTAGGGCTCTGAAAGAAAGAAGAAAGTGAGCTCCATCTGCTCCCATGGGGATACATCTAATGGGTGAGGTTTCAAATGCCAAGCACTGATAGCAAAACCTCCTCCTTGTGTGGTACCTCACCCAGCCATGCTGCCAGGGGACATCGTTGTGCTCTGGGTGATGCAGAGGTCTGTCCCTTCCTGGGCACGGCAAGGAAACAGAGCTGGAGCTCTTAAAAATGATGCCTCTGACCAGCAGCATCCCCATGCCATCAGCCACCAAAAGCCCCAAGTGCTGGGCAGCCTAGAGAGAGCCTGGCCACAGCTTTCCTCAGCCGGCAGCGGCCGGGCAGCAGGTCAGCTGCAGAGCTGGAGGTGCGTGGCTGGGTGCTTTGGGGGCTAATTTTAGCTTTCAGTTCCACTGTCTTCTCCTTTCTCACCCAGAACGTCTGGGCTGCTAACACTGATGGGCTGGCTGATAGTCCAAACCGCCCTGCTAACATCACACCCACGGCACGGGGGGAGCGCAGCCCGGCTAGCTGGCCCAGCAGTGGAGTTTATAAAACAGCCAAGTGGAAGCCAAAAGACTTGAGTTTAATCCCTCCAGTTAAGTCATCTAGATTCCTTCTCGCCACCAGCCATCTGATCTCAATCAACAAATCTTGGCCTTCATCTCCTAACCTAGCCGAGGGTTGCGACGCTGAAGCCTGAAGCAATCTTAGCATGCAAAAGGCTTTAGTAATGATCCCTTCAAGAGGGATTTTTAAATTAGTAGTAGTAGTAGTAGTAGCAGCACCATTTCCCAAAAACAGCCTGACGTGGAAGTGGTAGGCAAACACAGAAGGTGTCTTAGTGGTGGTTGCCATTAATAATTTCTTAATGTTCTGTGATGTTCTTCCATTTATTTGCAATGCCTATGGTTAACAGAAGCATATTGCAAGAGAATTCTTCATAGGCATATGTGAAATCCAGGCACTGGGTATTGAAATGAGGCTGGAAATGCTTCCAGTTGGGCTATTCCTTTCATAATAGTAGTAGGAGTTGGCAAGAAAGTGAAACAGAATTGAAGAGCTGTACCTGTAAGATGGGCAAACCACATCACCTCACGACGCAGTCTCTTCTTTGCAATGTAATTCTTTCAGGGCCAGCCATGGGCTTCCAGAGCTGGAAGGATAAAGTGCAGCCAGAAGTGTATGATGCATGGGTTTGTAGCAGGAAGCATCAGGGTGGATTTGAGAGAGCAGCAATGATGCCTGCATTGGCAAGGCCAAAGAGGCAGTTTGAAGAACGACAACCATGGACACAGACGTGGATGCTGCTTCTGCAGGTGCTCCCAAGGGATATGGAGAGCTTGCAGCAAGGAGTGAGTGCTCACCAGCAACCAACTGGCCTGAAAAGTGAGATGGGGATTGCATTTTGGAAGCAAATATTACTGCAAGCTCACCAGGGATTCCAAACAAGAGGAGAAAAGAGAACACCAGGGAAGGAGCACTGTGGGGCTCTTCCTGTGTTGAGTGTAACCACATCCTCAATGTTTAGTGCCACAGAAGAGTGTGTGTCACCTCAAACACTTTTCATTTCCAAGCCCCATTTTGGAAAACCTAGTTGCTAAATGTTGTGCCTTGTCACAGTCACAAGGAAACCAAAGAGCAGTGAAGCCAGCCTGAATTCCAGCTTAATCTGCATTTCTCATACAGAAAGTTTTACCTCTAGTGGTGGTCAGAGTGGATTAAGATGAATGTTTGCAACTTCTGAGAACCTATTGCTAATCCAGCATTGGCCCTGCAAGTCCCATCCAGCATGAGTGACTCCATTTTGGGTTAGTAACCCAAAGAAGGACCACATAAGACACATGCTTTAGGCTGGACATATTTATATGTTGAGACCTCACTGCTCTCTACAACCCCTGAAAGGAGGTAGGAGTGAGGTGGGTGTCAGTCCCTTCTCTCTAGCATCAGGTAATACAATGAGAGGAAATGGCTTGGAGTTGTGCCAGGGGAGGTTTAGGTTGGAGATAAGGAAATATTTTTTTTTCCTGAGAGAGTGGTCAAGCATGGGAACAGGCTGCCCAGGGAGGTGGTGGAGTCACCATCCTTGGAGGCATTCAAGACAAGTGTGGACATGGCACTTTGGGACACGGTTTAGTGGCTGTGGTGGTCTTAGGTTGATGGTTGGAGTTGCTGACCTTGGAGGACTTTTCCAACCCAAACAATTCTATGACTATGTGAAATACTGCCTCAAATAGGGCTGGAGCTCCTGCTCAGCAGCGAGCACCTCAGTTTTCACTCTACCTCACTTCAGTGTGACATTAGTTGTGATAATGCAGGACATTATTTCCCAAGTTCATCTTCTCCTCACACATACAACACTAAATGGCAGGCAGGGGAGACAGGGGGAACAAGCTCTGCCACTCTGCCAACTAAAACAACTGCACAGCTTACATTACTGTGCCTTGTTTGATCAAACTCCATCCCAAAGGTGCACACATACCTCCAGACTTTCAGGGGTTGGCAGCTGCTTTAATACACTTACTCCTTTTATTTATTTATTTTCATCTTGGTGGGGCTTTAAAATTGATGGGAGGCTGAAGGCAAGAACTGATGTATTGTAGATGACAACAAAAGAGGCTCCACAAAAATTGCTTTTGGCATCTCCGTCTACGTCTTATAAATTACTGCTGCACTTCAGCGATAAAAATAGGTTTGTATTTGGAATTGATTACAGGGAGATAAAGCTTTAATAAAAAAAATTAAGTACTGGTGCATAAATATTCTAAATGTACAAGGGTAATCTGGTTTGATAAAATATGGCTCTGAATTTCTTCCTTTCCAACAGAACACACATCCACACACACATACCAGAGCACAGAGAACACTTCAGCAGCTGTTTCGTGTAGGATCCCCAGCAAAGGTTCTGTGCCTCTTGCAGCTCTTCTCTTCAGCCATTTTTTGTGGCAATCTCCACTGTCAGCAGCATTCTCCTTGCAGTCTGACAGCCTTCAGCCCAGACCTCTGTGCTTTCTTCCATGTGATTAACAGTGATTCCTTTCCTGGGACCTTAAAGGTTATTATATTAACTGGGCTATTTTTGTTTGGTTTGTGCCTTTGCATATCAGCTCTTCAACCACTGCTTTTGCCTTAACTGGGACTGCAGGATCAGCAGAGGGAGCTGAAAAAGTGTTCTAAGCACTGCAACAGGCTGTCCAGAAAGGTGGTGGAGTCTCCATCTCGATGGAGTCCTTCAAAATCCACCTGGATGCCATGCTGTGCAACCTGCTCTAGGTGAACATGCTCAGGACTAGATGATCTCCAGAAGACCCTTCCAACCCCTGGCATTCTGTAATCTGTCACAGAAATGGAAGCATAGCTTTATTTACATCAGAAAGAGGGAAACAGCAATTCCCATTCCACTGTGCCCCAGACCAGCATGCTTTACTCAGGTAAAATGCTATTTGACTTAGCCTAATAAATTAGAGTGAAAATTGGCTTTGCATCATGACAAATGCACAGCCTAACAGTTAACCTTTAAAGAAATAGAATCATAGAATGGTAAAGCTGGAAGGGACCTCAAAGATCATCTAGTTCCAATCCCCTGCCATAGGCAGGGACACCTTCCACTAGTACAGCTCAGTCAAGGCCTCATCCAACCTGGCCTTGAACACTTTCAGGGAGGAAGCATCCACAACCTCCCTGGGCAACCTGTGCCAGTGTCTCACCACCCTCACTGCAAAGAACTTCCTCCTGACATCCAGTTTCAATCTCCCCTCTGCCAGTTTAACCCCATTGCCCCTTGTCCTGTCATTGCAAGACCTTCTCAATGCAAGGCTTAATTGCACATAATAGTGATGGGGCTGGCAGTGGAATCCAGGGTTGGATGCAGGACCTGGGGGAAGACAGAGCAAAGCCCCACGGCTGTTTGGCAAGCGCAGGGGCCGACAGCTGCACAAACCTCGCCGCTCACTTGCTGCAAGGTGCCGCCAGCCTTCCAGCCCCAATGGCACATCTTGGTGCCAGCCTGGCCCCAAGACCTGCACCCTGCAGGCAAGGCTGGGCACAGGGGGCTGTGTCCATTTGCAACCCCCTTGAACCTCCCCATCCCTGCTGGAAGTGCTGTTGGCGGGGGCAGGAAGCCAGCTGCTCTCGCCACACACCAGCACCCTGCCAGACGCGCAGTGGGAGCCAGGGCTGACGCCTTTGATGTGGGCTGGACGGGATGCGGATGCGCCTGCTCTCACCAGTCATACTAGCCAGAGTGCAGAAGGGGAAAAACCCAACAGCAGAAAGATTGACAATCCTTTCTGTGGAGCAGCTCAAGCCTTCAGGAACATACAATAAAGCTGCTTTGAGTACGATGATCCTCAAAACCCTTCCACGCGAACAGCAAAGGCAGTACNTCCCTTGCCCTGCTGCCCACACTGCTCTTGCTGCAGCCCAGCACACAGTTGCTGTCTGGGCTGCACTCACACTGCAGCCTCATGTTGAGCTTTTCATCACCCCAGACCCCCAGGGCCTTTTCCTCAGGGCTACTGTAAGTCCCCCGACTGTTGCTTGTGCTGGGTAAAACAGAGGCAGGCCGAGAGCAAGTTACTTTTAAATTTCATTTATTTCTCTTTGTGTACATTTTCCTTAATTTGACCACCATCCCATTGCTATCAAGATGCCCTGCTCTTTGAATATTTAATCCAAGACCACTAGTTCAAGTGTGGTTATGAAAAAGTCACGGCAAACATATGACTGGAAAGAGGTGGTTGGGTTCGACTTCCAGGCAGTTGTTTGAAGCATTTCATAGTTGCACACAATATTGTCCTGAACACACACACACACACACAGAGTGCTGAGGTTAACACACACATTCACACACTCACACAGGCACACACACACCCACACACACACACACACACACATCTGGAAAATGGTTACAGTGGTTGAAGTTTCCAAAAGGTGAACTGTCCCTTTCTCTCAGCAGCACTGATAAACCTTTGGATATCCTGAGAAATAAAACTGAAGCCTAGTAAAGGTGAACTGATTCCATCAGCAAGGTTTGGGTTGGGTTTTTTTGTCAAGTTCAATGCTTTTCTCTCAATCTAATTTGTTGGGGGTTTTCTTTAAATCAAGAAGGTGGAGGGAAAGGAGCTGGGACAGTCAAGGTTAAAGAATGCCAGTTCAGTTGTTCCATCAATATCCTTAATCCAGTACAATATGGATCCTAAAAGCATCTCATTAAAACAACAACATTAAATAAAAGCCTTCCTAACACCACACACATGGGCCTACTGTCAGCCTCCTACTACTGATCATTGTCATAGCAGAGGATTGGTTTTGAGATGAATGAAGACAACACAGGTTAAGAGAAGTGTTTCAGGCTGAGAGGATGTGCAGCTGTACGGGTGGGCAGCTGAGCGACCACCAAAGTACTCCAGAGTGCAGGGAGGGCCCTGGGAAATTTGCAGTATCTGACTGCTGTCCTTTGGCCTGGTTGCAGACAGAAAGAGGAGTTCAGAGGGATGGTTCATCACAGCACAGAGTGGCACTGCCTCTTGCCCACTGCCTCTGCTCTCCTTCAAATCCTAGGCAAAGCCTGAGGGAACTTCTACCTGCCCTGACAAGAACCTGGGTGTCATCTCATCAAGATGACAGCACCTCATCTCTTTTAAATAGACCTCCAGGACATGTTCACAACAACTGGCCAAGGCAAGGACAGCCTTTCTCAAAGCTTGCTGTATCTCTGGACCAATCCACCCTGCCTCAAAGCTGTATCTTGGCTCAGGATGCGGGCAGGTTAGATTCTCACAAAGACAAGAGCTTCTCCAACAAGGCTCAGGATTGAAAATCACTCCTATTGCTTGGCCCTGCTTTCTCATCACACCCTAGGCCTTCCATCCCTCCTCCCATGGCTGTAAAGAGCAGAGCAGAGCCCGTGCTCCCCTGCGGGCTCCCTGGCTGCCAGAGGGGTTGTGTGAGGTTACGAGTGGCTAAGCAGCAGTGAGCACAGCAGAGGAAACAGGCCAGCAAAGACTTAAGACAACAAAAACAAACATGAAGCAACTAAAAAGGATGGGAGATGTGGTCTGATGTAGTTTTGCCAAGAAATAAATATTTTACATTGCCTTTTTTTCTTTTTTTTTGGTCCCCCCCCCCCAGACACTTGCATTGTGTTTTTTCACATCTCCAAAATGGCAGAGTTACTCCACTCCACCCACCCATGCACACGCCATGTGCACACACACACACACACACACACACACACACATTTCCAGCTTTGTTGAGCTACTGGATTTACTTTGAGGCAAAGTTTCTTGTGCATTTTGACAATTTACTCTGAGACAAGTTATCTGCAGGAAGGCAAAGTTCATGCAGGGCTTTGACAGCTCCACTTTCTCATAAATGGTTTTTGAAAAGCAGAAAAGCAAACGAGGGGCCAAAGCTCCATTTAAAGTTCACCTCAGATGCCTGAAAAGCATTTATACCCACATCCTTCTGAGGTCCCTGCTTTATGAACTTCTAATGAATTCCACATTCTGCTACCCAACATTTCTTATACATAGGAGGAAGAAAAAACAAACCAGAAACCCAATGCAAGCTGCCTGAAAACAGATGCACCACAGCATTCTTTATCAGAAAGGCTGGGGAGGCTTCGGGAGCAGCAGAGCAGCAAGGCACCTTTGCCAGGAGGAGAAAGCAAATAAGAACAAAATGCTGGCTTTCAGACCTCAGTCCTGCTTGCCTAACACAGGTCACCCTTGTGGGACTTCACCTCAGAGCAAGAAGCAGCCATTCATTAGTTGCCCCATGGCTTCTGCAGGACTTACCTCCTCTAGACCCCGATTCATTTGGCCAAAGGGTGCCTGGGTGGCCCTCAGCCCTGTTTCAAAGCTATCCTGGCAGCCTCAAGTCTCTCTGGCTTGAGAGGTAAAGGAAAATTTCACATAAATTTGATATGGAAAAGCCTGGCATGAGGGTTGGACAAGCCAAGCTCTTTACAGACCAGATTTTATTTTTCAGGTGGAAAGTGATCATTTTCTCAGCATCCCAGACTACTTTTGGTTAATGGTGGTGTGACACAGAGCATTTAACTGACCTCTGATGCTAGTCAATCCCATCTGGAAGGACCAATTATAACCCAACTGGTGCTTTTCCTATTACAAACAGAAGAGTGAGGAGGTTTATTTAAAAGCCTCCAAGATGATCAAAGGAAAACTGGGAAAAAAAAAATCATTTTTAAAGATTCCTTATCCCCATCCCCAATTCTAGAGCAAATCAGGTCACTAAAAGAAAAAAAATCTAACTTGCTATAAATATAATTTAAAATCATAAGCAGCCACCTACTTCCATTTGCCATCCCAGCTGTTAGGAGATACTACAGTGATTCCATATGGCTTGAAGGCAGGCTGGGAGATACTTTCAGCACACCTTGGATAGTACCAGAGATGGATAAATAATAAATAATAAGAGCATGAGAAGAAGGAGAAAAATCAGCCTGCCACACATGAGAAAAAGCAGAGACTTTCACAGTTACAAAACAAATGATCTTCCTGTTAAAAAAATAGGAAAAATAAAGGAAAGCAAGGACTTGCATGACAGCAGGTTGGAAAGTCTTCTCTAACAAACTCTGGTGGGTGCTTTGCCTCTGCCCTCTACCAGCAGCCCCCTGGGAAGTGGCTGCTTTCCCCTTGTGCTCACATTTTGTTTGTTTGCTTCTTCTAGCTGAAAACAGGTAGAGATGTCCTTGTTAGGAATTTGCCATCTCAATAAAAAAGCAGATTTCACACATCTTAAGAGCAGAAATTTCATAGATTTTGAGGCTCAACATAACATCTGTGCCAATAAAACTGTTAATTCCTTAAACTGAACATGTTGGACATATTTAGAGAGTGGTGGTGGGATTGGGGTTTTTTTTTTATTTCCCTAAGAGAAATGACAAATTTTACTCCAACACATTTCCAGTTTGCAAGAAACTGCATTTAGCAGCTTTCCCCCCAGCCCAAAATGTCTTGCTATTAAAAAACTAAAAGTGAAATTCCAACAATTTTGTGTGTTGAGACTATTTCCAGCAGCCCCAGTGGCACAGTGACAGCTGTCACCAAGCAAAAGCCACTCAATGCACAATTAAGGAGGAAACAAACCGGTGGCAGAGCTCTGGAAATTCACTCCACGCACAGAGGACACAGGAAATGTTTGGAGTCAAACCTTGGGTTTGGCAATGTTGTATTTTGAACCACTGGTTGCAGTGCCCCCCAAATGAGCCAGAAGCCCACCAAACACCATGTTAAGATATTTATAGAAGAGTCATGGCTCAGTCTGAGCTAAATGTGGACGGAGAGTTCTGCAGCTGCACCCGTGGATGTGAGAATTGGATCTTGACTTCACAGCTCTGACTGTAATTTATCTTTAAACACACCTTGTTGGCTCTTGGGGGGGCACTTAGTCTACCTCTCTTCACTCTGCCTGCATAAAGGGAGGACACCTGGCCCGTCCTGACTTCTCACACTATCCATCCTGGAAAAATAAACTCCATACCACTGAGCTGAGAAATACTAAAG
>WBNM01043969.1:2783-13874 GCA_013399055.1 Ramphastos sulfuratus | reverse complement strand
CAGGCAGACAGATAGGTAGGTAGGTAGGTAGATAGATAGATAGATAGATAGATAGATAGATAGATAGATAGATAGACAGACAGATAGGTAGGTAGATAGATAGATAGACAGACAGATAGGTAGGTAGGTAGGTAGGTAGATAGGTAGATAGATAAGATAGATAGATAGATAGATAGATAGATAGATAGATAAATAGATAGATAGATAGATACGTAGATAGATAGATAAGTTTAAATAAATATGTTTGATTTGGGGTAATTTTTCATTGGAATTCTGAAGAGTCCACAAATTGTATTATCCTATGACAAGCATTGGTGTCAATTTCTTTCTGGTCTAAGTAAGAGCAACAAAACAGATATTGCTCCTATTCTACAGGAAAAATATATGGGAAATTAAAAGAAATGAGAGAAACAAACCAAGTTCCTTAAAATTTATGGATTTAAAACATGAGTGGTTGTGGTGCTTAGTGACATGTTCTAGGACACTGACCAGACTTGGCAGTGGTGGGTTAATGGAAGGACTTGGTGATCTGTTATGGAGGGGCAATTAATTGATGTGAGATATGATTCTCAAAGATGAATATTGTTTATTAATATTCAATATTCAGAACTCTCGCCACCCTGACCACCTATTTTAATAATAATCAATTCTTTCCACAGTCATGGAAACTTTATACAGATATAGATCTAGAAATAACTCACAATAATATATAACATTAATTGAACTCAATTGAACTGGAAGAGAGGTTCCTGTGGTCAATATACCGCTTGTGGTCAATACTCCACTTGACCACTAGATGGACTTAGGGAGCTCCTTTCTGCTTATGGCAGAAGGCAATGGTGAATTACAAGAGGCCTGAAGTATTTACTCACAAAATATCTCCTGACTCGTGGGGCTGGCTACAGCTTCAGACAGTACCCAAAGGCTTTCAGGGAATTCTGTTACTGTCTTGCCATCTGCTGAGACTTCTGGTTCTTCCCAGGCTGCTGGGGAAAGGAGGTAGATAAGCTCTGACCTGGTCCTGATATCCTCTGGATGATCTGTGTATCTCCAGGACTTCCTGTCTTGGCAGGAGGTTTTCAGGTGTAGCCAGGATGTCTTGTGATGTGCAGTCTCAGCACAATGTCATGAATACAACAGCAGAGCATGCTGTGTCACCTGCTCATCTCCTTTTATCAATACAGCTCAAGACTAAGGGGCCTTTGGACACAGAGTAGCCAATCAGAATGGCAGTTAGCCAAGGTCGACCGTATTAGGTGAAGCCATAGGCTTGCTTTACTCTTCTCAGGGCAGAACACAGGCCTTGCACAAGGCATACACAAGCTGAGTGTGTGTACCTTGGTTACCACAGGATGCAAACAAGTCTGGGCAAGCCAGAGTCCTTAGACTCAGTGGCTCCAGGTTTTTTGTCCTCTTTCCCACAGTTGCTTCTCCGCATAGCAGAAGAAGGGAGGGCAGAAAAACATGCCTGGGCAAGCCAGGACATGTATAAGGTTATTTTGGCCTGCTTAGGCCTACCATGACATGATCTCAAAAGGTTTTACCAATCTAAACCACTCTATGATTCTGCTGAACTTCCAAGGTTGCCTTACTGTACCTCCAATACCAGCTTCACCTGAGATTTTGCCCTTTCAAACGGTCTCAGAATTGCTTACACTGTCTTTCACCTATCTTCATTTTCACACACTGGCAATAGGTAGGCAAACGCTCTGAAGTAGCATCCAGCAAATGTGCATAACAGTGAAAAGAGAAAGGCAGTTTGGGTCTCGTCAGGTAAAGAGATCTCTTTGTTCATTGCATGGCTAGCACCATATTAAAAAAAATGTAGTTGTGTGCTTTAAATCTTGAGAAGAAAAATATTTCTCCAAAAGGTGTTTACATTTTCTTTCTGGAGAAAAGAACTATGCAAAAGATGGAGAGCTGCTGCTTTATAAAAATCCTTTATTCAAGTAATTGCTGTTTACATAGAGACCAAGCTTGTGCTTGTTCTTTTGCTTGACAGCCTTCCATTTAAGTGTATGACTGTGTGTCAACACCTTTAGGAATTTCTAAATAGTTTTATTTTCATCTAATAACAATAATAATTTCTTTTTCTTAGGCTCTGCTTCTTGTCTTAAGTGCCTCTGCTTTCCTCCATTGAATTTCTGAGGTTAGTCTTCTGTTGAATGATGTGAGTAAAGGAAAAATTACCATTACTCCCTCATCCTTTTAGCAACACAATTAAAGGACTGGCATTATTAAATTCCAGTTTACTGCAGCATAAGTGACATCAAAGTGAAGCCACTATACTAGTCATAATATCAAAGAATCATAGAAAAGTTTGGTTTAAAAAGAATATTTAAAGGTCACCTAGTTCAACTGCCTCCCTGCAGTGAACAGGGACATCTTCAACTAGATCAGGTTTTCCAGGGACCTGTCAAACCTGACCTGGAATATTTCCAGAGATAGGCCTTCTACTGCTTCTCTGGGCAAGCTGGGCCAGTGTTTCATGATTCTAATTGGAAAAAAAAAGGTCTTCCTCATGTGTAGCCTAAATGCACCTTCTTGTAATTTAAAATTATTACCCTTTGTCATAATAGGCCCTGCTGAAAAGTCTATCCCTATCTTTATAGGCCCACTTTATGTAGAGGAATATCTTGCATTAAATGGACATGTGAGCAATCCAGCCTGTGCTAACTGCTAATTGTGAGCTGAAAAATTTCACAGACTACATGGGAGTTCATCCGGAGGGCAAGGACACCAGCTGTGAGCTGACGCAGGGAAATGGTCAACAACAGGGGATCAAAGCGAAAACAAAAGGACTCTGAACAGATAATGATGGACCAATTGCTTAGTGCCCTCACAGCTTGTGCCTTAATGATTTACACCAATTGCCTAATACCTCAATAGCTTGTACCTTAATGGCTTAGACCAATTGCTTAATGCCACAGCTTGCGTCTTAATGATTTGGACTAATTGCTTAACAATGAACTAACCCACATAGTCTATTAGAAAGTATGTAAGTGCATGGTCATATTCAATAAATGGGCATTGCTTGGATCATATTGGTCTGCCTATAGCTTTGTCCAGGATCTTCCTCAGCTTTATGTATCAAAAGACCAGAAGAAGGTTTCCCTGGAGACTTCTCTTCTCCAGGCTGAATAACCTCAGTTCTCTCAGCAAAAGCATTCCAGGCCTCTGGTCATTTTTGTGTCCTTCTTTGGACCTGTTCCAACAGGTTCATGTCTTTCCTGTGTTGAGGATTCCAGAGCTGGACACAGTAGTTGGGAGTGCCAGTTGATGAGAAACTCTACATGAGACAGTAATGTGGCATTGCAACCCTGAAACCTGACCATATCATGGGCTGTATCAAAAGACGCATGGCTAGCAGGTTGAGAGAGGTTATTCTCCCCCTCTACTGTGCTCTCATGAGATCCCACCTGGGATCCAGCTCTATAGCCTCCAATACAAGAAGGACATGGAACTCTTAGAGCAGGTCCACAAATATGATTACAGAACTGGAGCACCTCTCCTAGGAAGACACACTGAGAGAGTTGGAAGAGAAGGTTCCAGAGAGACTTCTAGGCTCTGAAGGGGGCCTTCACTATAGCCGAGAAGGACTTTTTACAAAGACATGTGACGATAGGACAAAGAGTAATGGCTTCAAACTGGAAGTTTGATGAGGCAGTGGAACAGGTTACCTAGAGAAGTTATAGATGCTCCAGCCCTGGAGTGTTCAAAGCCAGTTGGATGAAGCCTTGCAGAACCTGATGTAGTAAGTGGTGTCCCTGCTCAAGACAGTGGGTCTGGAACTACATTAACCTTAAAGATCCCTTCCAACCCAAACCATTCTATGATTCTATGACCATCATTCTATTAAACTCTTTCTATAAAGTTAATAATTCTGAATTCAGCTCAACCTTAGATTCAATGTATTGCTGGAAGAAGAATGATGTGATATCTAAGCTGTGATGCTGGAATAGTTACAACAGTGCAATTGTAGCATCAGTGAAGCCTGAATGCTGTCTAATTATCATATTTGAAATTCTTGTAATTATGTTGTCATTTCACTTATATTAACACATTTGGTCAAAATATCAAGGTGTTCAGGTTCTACAGGTTAAATCAAGATTTCCTTTCATGCCCTCACTTCAATAACCCATGCACTTTGTCACATACTTGAGAATTAATTGTGGTTAGTGAGTGTTTTGCACAGGCAAGAGGCTTTCTGCTGGAATAGAACAACAGCATTTTGAAATGTATCCACACCTTTATTCTCTGAGATACATCACAACAGTGTCTGGAAGATGCTCTCCCGCCTCTTTGGTTCATTTAAATTATGAATATGTTATTTTTGCCTACACATTGCAGAAATACAGAAGCTTACAAAGCACGTTCATAACAGTAGCAAGTAAACCTTAGTGTGATCTGTGCTGATTACTATGAAATGAGTGTGTTAGTCAAAACTCTACTTGAGTGCTGTCCCATGAAGAAATTCTGTCACAGAAATCATTAACTTGGTGTTTATTTGATCACCTATAGGCAGGTGGCTTTGATTTCAATGAAGCAATAGCAGTTATGGTGCTCAGGTCACAAATTGAAACTGAAAGGCTAATTTTCAGGGAATGTTTTCAGATTTTTATACCGAGGCATTAGAAATGAGACCTTTTCTAGGATGACTATAAAATTCAGATATGCTAATAAGTAATATCTCACTGTTTTCTTCTCTAGTCATCCTTTCTCTCTGTTTCTAAGGCTTTTTTTTCCCTTCCTTTTTCTATTGGCTTTGAAACAGGCAATAACTCTTCATTATATATTTTTATACAAAGTTGAGCCTCCAGGATCTCTGATCCTTGACTGCATCATCACAAAATACTTCTGTAGATGAAAGCATTCATATTTCCTATATACTCTGTTTCACCTTCAAAATAAGACTGTGCACCTTTGGAAAGTTGCTTTTAATAGGGTCATAGTGATTGTTGCTCACTGTAGCTCTCTGAATCAGAGAGTCATGTAGTCATTAGGAGTTACTGGGGTTCAAGAGATGCCTGCTAATTGGATTGACAATGATAAACTGTCTGTATTCCTGAGCTCTAACTTCAGGCAATCTGAGACTGACTTCACTGTTACACCATTATTCAGAATGGTGGAATTTGTTTTCTGATGTTGTAAGGGCTATAAATTGTTGCTGGAAATAAAAAGAGTTTATGCAAACTTAAATGTTGTGACATCAGAGGGTGAAACAAGAAAACTCAAAAATCCTCATGCAAACTTAGAGATCTTTAATAAATCATAAGAAAACAATATAAAAAAAGAAAACAATATAAAAAAGCTCCAAAATCAAACCAAACCAGCTCCTATCAGATGTAAATGTTATGGTCTCTGATGTAGTCTATCTTCTGTGTGGAAATAGTGCCCAGAAAACTGCATCTGTGTTATTTTAGATCCATTTGTCTAAGGTCATTACTATGACAATGAACGCAATTACAATTTTCTCACTAGAAGTCCATTGTATTACCCACATGATGCTCATTCCTATTTCTGTACCTACTAAAATAGGAATTTAAATTTTATAGTTACCATACAACAGGAAGTAACATCAGGATAAAATGAAACCAAATAATCATAAAATTGTTTAGAATCATAGAATTTTAGGGATTGGAAGGGAACGTTGAGTCCAACCCCCCTGCAAAGCAAAATAACTTAGAGCAGGTCGCACAGGAGCTAGGGGGGAGTAGATGGGAAGGAGAACCTCCCATGACCTAATGGGCACACTCTTCTTAATGCACCCTAGTATACTATTGGCCTGTGCGGCCACCAGGGCACATTGCTGTTCCATAGATAACATTATCAACCAGGACTCCAAGGTCCTTCTCTGTGGAGCTACTCTTCAGTAAGTCAGTAAGAGGAGGGCCACAAAGATGATCAGAGGGCTGCAGCAGCTCTTCTATGAGGACAGGCTGAGAGAGTTGGGGCTGTGCAACCTGGAGAAGAGAAGGCTTCCAGGGGACCTTAGAGTAGCCTTCCAATATCTGAAGGGGGCCTACAGGAAGGCTGGGGAGGGACTATTGACAAGGTCTTGTAATGACAGGACAAGGGGCAATGGTTTAGAGTGGCAGAGGGGAGATTTAGACTGGATGTTAGGAGGAAGTTGTTTGCAGTGAGGGTGATGAGACACTGGCACAGGTTGCCCAGGGAGGTTGTGGCTGCTCCCTCCCTGGAGGTGTTCAAGGCCAGGTTGGAGGAGGCCTTGAGTGACCTGTACTAGTGGGAGGTGTCCCTGCCTATGGCAGGGGGTTTCAACTAGATGATCCTTGAGTCTCTTCCAACCTTCCCATTCTATGATTCTATGATTCTAAGTCAGCTCTACATTTATTCTTGTTGAGCTTCATCAGATTCATCTTTGCCCAGTGATTCAGTGCAGAAGAGCACAAATGACTATCCTTTGTGTTAGACAAAAGAAAGCAAAGGAATTTCAAGGCTTATGTTGGTGGGGAAAAGTGAAGTATATTGTTTCAACTAGGATATTTCTCTAACAAAACCAAGGAAAGAAGCAGGAACTCTGTTTCTTAAAAGCACTAATAGCACATAAATTCAGTGATAGGTAAAGGATGGGAAACAGGAACATTTTCCCTTTGTGTAGTTTGCAAGTGTTAGAAAACAAACAGCCTTTCTAAGCAGTACCTGTCAGAACAGGATTCATATATTAGCCCTGAAGAGAGACTGCAAAGTACTTTCTGGTTGTTTTTTTGTTGTTGTTGTTGTGTTTTTTTGTTTGTTTGTTTTTTTAGGGGAGGTGTCAAACAGATTTTCACATCACTTTCTGAGCTGTGTTTCTGAAGACATCTTAGCATTAGAATTTGCTTATTCAAATGATCATGAAGACTGAGTTCTAAACCTGAATATGGCTGAAAAGTAAGTGATGACATTTTTAAGTAAGGACACTTCAGATTGCAGTTCATGAATTTGACATTCAAAGGTGAATACAAGTTTGTTAGTTCAATCAGGGAGCAAAATTGATGCCTAATAATCTGTCTGTAAGAAAGCAAAGGATTTCTTTCATATCTAAAATGTGTTCATTACAGCTGCATGCAAATACTCACCTACTAATAACTATTTTTTTCAAGTAAGCTGTAAGTATGTGTTACTAAAGAGGCCATGTAAACTTTCCAAAGAAACATTCTTGGAGAAATTTAGGAAGAGAATAATGGGACTCTGTATAATTTTTTTTTTCAAAGTAGCTGTTTTGTTGTGGGTTTGTTCATTTTTTCTTTTACTTTTTATAATAAAAATTCCAGCACAAAACAAACCAAACAAACAAAACAAAACAACCCCCAAACCAACAACCCTGAATCTCTAATGTACAGATCTCCTGTACCTGGATCTGCATGATACCAAGGTCCAGGAGTCACGTGTTCCTCTCAAAGACCTACCAGTGGCTAAAATGCAACTCATAGTTTTGGCTTATAGAAAAGACAGACTTAAGTCAAAGTTTCTTTTGGTTGTCATTGATTTGGTTTCTTGCTGGGAACACATGCAGCTCCTATCCTGCTCGGTTACTTGCTACCACAGCAGGAAGAGCTATCAAAATAGTAACCAATAAGCACAAGCAATAAACTCAGGACTATACATAACACATATTACACAGGACCACTGCACTGTTGTAGACCTGAGAGTAACTTCCTGTGTGCTTTGGGGAGTACTGTAGGAAGCTGGGAGAAAGTTCAGAGGATGGCAAGAAAAGATGGGCAAAATCAGAAGGTTTGGGTTTATTGCCCATGAGAAGGGTGTTGAGCACAGGACATCTAGGAGGAGGGTGCTGATTACAGGTTATCTAGGAAACAAGGAGTGCTAAGAATGTAAGAGACTGAGAAAGGAAAGGATGAGGGGAGAAAAAGAGAGAAAAAAGATAATGTGGCTATTTAAGCACTTATTCATTTGAGCTGGAAGTCACTGCTGAACACAAAAGCCCTCTGAAATCCTTCTTTTTTGAAGCTGTTCCAAATGACACATTTAACTTCCCTCAAGCATAAGCAAAGAACCAAATACTGAAAACATCTTTCTTAGGAATTGATCTCCTTTGCATGGGAGTCCTATGTGTCTATAGAATCAGAGAACAATAGAGTAGTTTGGGTTGCAAGAAACTTTTAAAGGTTCTTTTTAAACTTTTTAAAGGTCCTGTGGTCCAACCACCCCACAATGAGCAAGGGCCATCTTCAACTAGATCCCCTTACCTGGGGAACCTGTTAACCAGTTCCAGTGTTTCATTACAACCAATGTAAAAAAATTCTTACAGATATGTAGTCTGCATCTCCCTTCTTCCAAACTATTACCCTTCGCCCTGTCACAACAGGCCCTGCTGAAAAGCCTGTCCCAAAATTGACTCAGATTAGTGTCTTTGACATATTTGTGGTACATTCCATAGGCCAGGTTTATATTTACATCAAATTCACATATTGAAGTATATCTGAGGTCTGATAGTGAGACCACGTGCAGTGTGTGTTCAGTCAAGTTAAGGACAAAGGTAGATTTAAAGGGTGNGACAGGATGAGGGGCAATGGGTTTAAACTGGCAGAGAGGAGATTTAGACTGGAGGTTAGGAGGAAGTTCTTTACAGTGAGGGTGGTGAGACACTGGCACAGGTTGCCCAAGGAGGTTGTGGTTGCTCCCTCCCTGGAGGTGTTGAAAGCCAGATTGGAGGAGGCCCTGAGTGACCTGTGCTAGTGGGAGGTGTCCCTGCCTATGGCAGGGGTTTGGAACTAGATGATCCTTGAGTCCCTTCCAACCTTACTATTCTATGATTCTATGAGTACACTCTACCTAGTGTTAGGTGTATAAAGAAGCTGATATACTCTGTCATCTACAGCAACATGTTATGAAATGTTCTGAAAGCTGCCCTTTCTCAACTGTTTATAGAAGTGGAGAAGAAATAGTAGCATCATTTAACATTCAAGATCTGTTCTAATTTATGGAGTTCACCAACCTCAGTCTTCTGTGTAAAATCAGAACTGAAGGCAAGCACTATCTCTGTATCTCCAAGGTGCATCACATGTACTGCATTGTGATATAGGCTCAGTAGGCAGCTAATTCACACACAGGTGCTTTCTTCCTGGTGGGATGGGGAAGGGAATCAGAATAGAAAAACTGTGAAATTAATGATATTGTTTAATGGATAAAGCAAAAGCTGTCCGTGCAAACAAAGTAAAATAAGGAATTAATTTAGCACTTCCCATCAGCAGACAGAGGTTCAACAACTCCCAGGAAAGTAGAATTTCATCACACATAAAAGCAATTGGCATGACTCCAAACATCCTCCCTTTCCTCTTTCTTCCCCAAACTCCTACTGCTTAGCATCATACAGTTTAGGATATACATATGATCTCACTCCTTTGGTCAGTTGGGGTCAGTTGTCACAACTGTGTCCCAGTTTAAATTTCATGTGCACCTATAGCCTAATTGTTGGTGGGATGGGATGAGAAGCAGGAAAGGCCTTGACCATGTGCAAGCACTTCTCAGCAACAGCTAAAAAAATCCTGTGTTAATAACAGCATTTTCAGCACACATCTGAAACAGAACCCCACAAGAGCTACAATGAATAAAACTAACCTTCAGTCAAAACCAGTGCTACACTTCAAAAACATAGTAAATAAATAAAGAAACACATAAATAAACTCTTAGCCTTTCAATTCTGCTCCTTTGAAAGCTTAATAAGATAATAAACATCCCCTGAATTTAGAGAACTGTTCAGAAATGTGCAGTAAGTATATGAAGTGAGTTCAACAATGTCCCAAATTTCTAAACTATTATTATACCATTATATAAATTGATGGCTCATCCTCTCTTGAATCTTGTGCTCAATTCTGGTCATACTATCTCAAAGAATAGAAGTAGAAAAGGTCTACAGTAGGGCAATGAAAATTATTAGAGGCATGAAAGGATTGCCATATGAGGAGAGATGAAAAAGATCAGGGCTGTTTAACTTCAGAGTTAAATAAGATGTCACAGGGGGTTATTAAATCAGAGATGTCATACGAGTCAACTGGATTTTTTTCTATTTACTCTATATAATTCTATGATTCTCTCCCTCTACTCCACTCTGGTGAGACCCCACCTGGAGTACTACAACCAGTTCTGGAGCCGCTGGGACAAGAGGGCTATGGATGTGCTGGAAGGTGTCCAGAGAAGGGCCACGAGGATGATCAGAGGGCTGGAGCACCTCTGCTATGAGGAGAGACTGAGGGAGTTGGGGCTGTTCAGTGTAGAGAGGAGAAGGCTCCCAGGTGGCCTTATTGTGACCTTTCAGTATCTGAAGAAGGCCTACGAAAGAGCTGGGGAGAGACTTTTTAGGATGTCAGGTAGTGATAGGACTGGGGGGAATGGAACGAAGGTAGAAATGGGGAGATTCAGATGGGATGTTAGGAAGAAGTTCTTCAACACAAGGGTGGTGAGAGCCTGGCATGGGTTGCCCTGGGAGGTGGTTGAGGCCCCACCTCTGGAGGTGTTTAAGGCCAGGCTGGATGAGGCTCTGGCCAGCCTGATCTAGTGTGAGGTGTCCCTGCCCATGGCAGGGGGGTTGGAACTAGATGATCCTTGTGGTTCCTTCCAACCCTGACTGATTCTATGATTCTATAATATCAAAGGGAAATATTTTTTTAAAATTATTATCTGAAAAAAAATATATAATTTGTTTACAACAGTTTAGAAAGAAACTAAGGAGCTCACTACAGCAAGCTACAAACAACTGATAAATTCTGAGCCTCCACTACTTTCAGAAAGTAGCCTTTAGCTACGTTGGACAGAATATAAAGATGGAAAGGATAAGAAAGAAACAGAGAAAATGCAAGGCTGAGTGAATTGTGATCCACCCTGAGATTTACCTAGGCTTCAGGGGCTGTACTACACCTGCTCTCACCCACGCACAGAGGGTGTATGAATTGTTCCTGCTTGATTATGCTTTTCAGATATTTACACACAATTAGAGGGTGCATCTGGTGAAAGTAAACCACAGATGTTTCCATTATTTTTGCCTCTTAAGTCATTGCTATCATACTAATAAGTCTGTTGCTGCACTTTACATATTCTCTAGCCAGTGTTGTTCAAAAAGAGATTATC